>JAGDYQ010000011.1:5854980-5905511 GCA_021962125.1 Bulinus truncatus
CGACAACTGTTTCTACTAAACCCATATAGAGCTGTACGGTACCACCACAACTGTTTCTACTAAACCCATATAGAGCTGT
Organism: Bulinus truncatus; assembly: GCA_021962125.1. NCBI lineage: Eukaryota > Metazoa > Mollusca > Gastropoda > Planorbidae > Bulinus > Bulinus truncatus. The sequence continues at coordinate 5,855,060 of JAGDYQ010000011.1, forward strand.
GCCACGACAACTGTTTCTACTAAACCCATATAGAGCTGTCCCACGACAACTGTTTCTACTAAACCCATATAGAGCTGTGCCACGACAACTGTTTCTACTAAACCCATATAGAGCTGTCCCACGACAACTGTTTCTACTAAACCCATATAGAGCTGTACCACGACAACTGTTTCTACTAAACCCATATAGAGCTGTACGGTATCACCACAACTGTTTCTACTAAACCCATATAGAGCTGTGCCACGACAACTGTTTCTACTAAACCCATATAGAGCTGTCCCACGACAACTGTTTCTACTAAACCCATATAGAGCTGTGCGGTACCACGACAACTGTTTCTACTAAACCCATATAGAGCTGTACCATGACAACTGTTTCTACTAAACCCATATAGAGCTGTACCATGACAACTGTTTCTACTAAACCCATATAGAGCTGTACCACGACAACTGTTTCAACTAAACCCATATAGAGCTGTACCACGACAACTGTTTCTACTAAACCCATATAGAGCTGTACGGTACCACCACAACTGTTTCTACTAAACCCATATAGAGCTGTGCCACGACAACTGTTTCTACTAAACCCATATAGAGCTGTCCCACGACAACTGTTTCTACTAAACCCATATAGAACTGTACCACAACAACTGTTTCTACTAAACCCATATAGAGCTGTACGGTACCACCACAACTGTTTCTACTAAACCCATATAGAGCTGTGCCACGACAACTGTTTCTACTAAACCCATATGGGGCTGTACGGTACCATCACAACTGTTTCTACTAAACCCATATAGAGCTGTGCCACGACAACTGTTTCTACTAAACCCATATAGAGCTGTACCACGACAACTGTTTCTACTAAACCCATATAGAGCTGTGCCACGACAACTTTTTCTACTAAACCCATATAAAGCTGTGCCTCGACAACTTTTTCTACTAAACCCATATAGAGCTGTACGGTACCACCACAACTGTTTCTACTAAACCCATATAGAGCTGTACCACGACAACTGTTTCTACTAAACCCATATAGAGCTGTGCCACGACAACTGTTTCTACTAAACCCATATAGAGCTGTGCCACGACAACTGTTTCCACTAAACCCATATAGAGCTGTACCACGACAACTGTTTCTACTAAACCCATATAGAGCTGTGCCACGACAACTGTTTCTACTAAAGCCATATAGAGCTGTACCACGACAACTGTTTCTACTAAACCCATATAGAGCTGTGCCACGACAACTTTTTCTACTAAACCCATATAGAGCTGTGCCACGACAACTTTTTCTACTAAACCCATATAGAGCTGTACGGTACAACGACAACTGTTTCTACTAAACCCATATAGAGCTGTACCACGACAACTGTTTCTACTAAACCAATATAGAGCTGTGCCACGACAACTGTTTCTACTAAACCCATATAGAGCTGTACCACGACAACTGTTTCTACTAAACCCATATTGAGCTGACACATGACAACTGTTTCTAGTTTTCTACTAAACTGCGTTTGAAGAAAAGCCTGTTAATTAAAAAAAAATGTTCTTGACGTTTTACCTTCTGTATATGCGAAAGTCTTAGAATTCTATTCCAAAGGAAACATTGCTATATTATAAGCCACAAACGGCGATATTTTTTCAAGACAGTGGAATATATAAATGACAATAAAGGTCTGAAGTTGTGGCTACTTGTTCGCAGCCTTTAAGAAATAATACTGTAACACTATGTTTTTGTATATAATGTTATGTACTTGTTGATGTAATGCTTCTCCAAGGTAACACTGTGTGTTCCTCACTGCTGCTTCAGATAACTATACTGGTTTTATGTAGCTGCCGATATCATAACTGGTTTATAATCTTAAGTAGCGTTCAGTCTCGTTGCACTCTCAAACAACACACCAATCAATGAGGCAAAGTTCCACGATTCAATTATATTTATTCAACAATAAGAAAACATATGTAGTATGAACTTGTGTGCAGCAGTATTCACAAAAATGCTTCGTACACTCACTTAGTATCCTGTGTCCCCGAAAGGATTATACAGACATACTTTGACACTTAGTATCCTGGGTCCCCGAAAGGATTATTCATAGATACTTCAATAAAATAGACTTTGACTGTGTACTGTAAAACTCAATAACTTGATAGCTTGTGCCTCTATTATTTCTCCACTAACTTCTCCTTTGACTATCTCTACAACTAGTGTCCTGATGTCTCTATCGTCAGTCTGTCGAACTGTCGGTCTCGATGTATCTCGTCGGTCTCGATGTCTTTTGTCGGTCTGTACAAATTTCCGTTACCTCTGTTATTTATGTGATGGTGAATTATCACGTGCCCCAAATGCCCAGAACTTCTGATTGGCTCCCTAACACCCTTTCTAACTCATCTACATATTAATGACTCTTAATCCAGCCTAGGGATTGGTGCGGCTAAAAACTCACTATGGGCTAGTATTCCTTTGTCTGCCTAATTACATCTATCGTCACCTACCTCTGGGAGTCATAGACCTGTGATGACAACCAATTTTACCCTAAACAAAGATACCGCTGGAATTCTAGTTATCAAAACATATGACTGTATCCTGGACCCATGAGTTTGAACAGTGGTTCTAAAATTGTATGGACCTATCTAAAGCTATTGTTACAAATACCAAACTGATGTCTTTTTGTGCGATATTTTCATGTAGGCCTACTTTTCTCATTTAACTTTATCCTTTTTACTGTCCCCCATTTCTATGAACCTGAAGTTTAAATAAACATCATAACAATAAATATTAGATATGGTGAAATCTTTTGATATCTTTGTGCTGCTGTTTAGGTGAGAATCCCGATTAAGTTAATTATAAATATGTATGGCGCATTACAAACCAATGTTAACTGTTTCAGAGTATGTGCGCATTACAAAAAAATATTAACTAACATCTATCTGTACTGAATAGTGTAGGATGCAGATTATATTAAAAGAATATTAAGCTGTGTTGAGCAAGTCTAAAAAAAATTACACAAAACTGTTAATATGGAGACTGGCAAAATAACACTTTAGTGTGCTGGGGGAAGGGGTGGATTGAAGCAGGCACAAAGTGAACCAAAAATAAAAAGCAATGCAAAATAAACACACACCCCAGGAAATATGTTTGTAGAATCTGAATGAAAAAAATCCTAATCTTAAAAAAAGGCATTAAAATATATCTAACCAATAAAAAGAAAATTAAGTCTGGCAGCTCATCGACAATCAAGGCATCCAAAGAATTAACTAAAAATCTGTACACCATAAAATAAAAAACAAGTTGCTGGAAGATACCAACCAGATAGTGACCATAAAGTCTGCAAATGATAGGTCAAAGTTCAACTTTGCATACATGTATTTTCTCCGAATATGTCCGCCTGTTATTTTGTTTCATTGCTTATTTAAAAAATAATTACAGTACATATTCTGCAATCCAAATTGATTATATGGGACGAGGCGCCAATGACACATGCATACGCATTCCAGGCAGTTGTCAGGTGTTACGTGATCTCACAGGTGAGACGCAACCATTTGGAGGGAAAACAATACTATTGGGTGGAGATTTCCGACAAATACTCCCCGTCATTCTGTGTGGCTCCCTAGCACTCACTGTCGCCAGTTGCATTAACAAGCAACCTTTGTGGCGTCACATGCATGTACTTACACTGACGTCAAATATGAGAGCTCTTCATGACGAACAACATTTCGCAAAATGGCTTCTCGATGTTGGAGACGGGACAAATGGATCACATGTAACATTACCTTCACATTGTTTTCCTGTTCATTCAGATCCCGTTCAACAACTATATGGCAACCTCGACTTCTCAACTGTCACTTCGGAACAACTCAGTACGCGAGCTATATTAAGTGTCACGAACGAAGACTCCCTGCACCTGAATGAACAATGACTCTTAGAAACCTCATGCCAGCAAGAGGTCTCTGTGTTGGGACTAGACCAATGGTACCCAACTTTTTTGACCCATGGGCCCCTTTTATAGTCAAAACTTGCCCAAGGACCCCCAAGTGAAAAAGCTGCATAAATGCATGGTGTAAAAATTACAAATAAAAAAAACATTTTTTTTGAAGAAGTATTTAAAGAAATTATAATCTGTGTTTAAAATAAAAAAATAATGACTTGAGATGATGATATGAGTATATTTCTGTCCAGCTCAATGTTTGTGAGTAATGACTGCAAATCCCCACAAATAATTTCTGGTCGATTTCTGTTGTGTATTTGTGTGATGAGGTTCATGACGGCACTGAATCAACGTTCTACCAAATAGTAAGACGAAAAAGCTGTCAACAACTTCTTTACAATAACCCATAATGCAGGATATAAAATTGGGATCTGTTTGTATAACCAGAATTTTTGGTATCCTTTTTTAAAGATTGGTTTAAGTTCCTCATTTGTGGATATTTCAATAAGCTGCTCCTGTATTAGTAAGGATTCATCAGTGTTTAGGATCTGAGTTTGTCCGCGCGCAAAAAGGGATCTACACCCAGTCGGGAATATCCCATGAAGAGCCGTAAAGTGTTGACAGTAAGCAAGCTGATCTTCAACTTTATTTTGCAATTTTGAAATATTTCAAAACTGAAAACATAATCCTCTTTCCAAGTTTTGTTTGCACAGAAAAAAGATTTGCCACAAACGCAGACATTACGCTTTTAGATTTGATTAAATTTAATTTATCACCCTGTAGGTTCAAATTAGTTTCGTTAAATTTATCAAATAAATCAGTAATATCTCACTTTTTGACTTAATTAAATTGTGTCGCAAATCATTGTCTTTGCTTTCCAGGAATTCAACACTGAATAAAAGAGCGCATACAATCGATTTAACATGTACCTTTAAATAACCAACGTACTTCTGTGTGAAGTAGTAAACGGTTATAGACTTCGTCATTTTTCAAACAAATTTGAGAAAAGACCTCATTTAAGGCATTCCTTTTGATTTTATTAACTGCTTTAATGAAATAATCTAGTGATATATGCAAACGCTCACTAAGTATTTTTGCGACAAAATGATGTCTATGAATGACACAAAGTACTGAAAATACATTCGGTACAGCTTGTTTTAAGTATGCCTGACAGCCTTGGTATCATAATTTTACTATTTTACATTAAACCCCCTGTTAAGGGGGTTCAGGAACCCCCAAATCAATTTAAATTCTTCACGGACCCCCTGAATGATACCAGGGACCCCCTGGGGGTCCGTACGGACCACTTTGGGAACCACTGCACTAGACTGACTGTTACCAGCATTCACCGCAACGTACTGGAGTGTAAAACTATCGCAGCTGCTACCTCACAAACTGTCCTCATTCCCCGGATATCCCTGACTCCATCAAATTCAAATTTGCCTTTTACCTTTACGCGCAGCCAATTCCCTGTTAGATTAGCCTTTGCCATGACGATGTATAAAGCACAGGGCCAAACGTTCAAAAAGATATGCCTGTATCTTCCAAAACCTGTTTTCAGTCATGGACATTTGTATGTTGCTCTCTCCAGTGTTCCTTCTTTTCATTCACTCACAGTCGTTTGCCCAAACCCACCCCATTTGTACAACTGTGTCTCTCAGGAAGTCTTCACCTGTCGGCTATAGATGTTTAAATGTTTCAAAATAAATTTCGCTTTACAGAAAACATACTTTGCTTTGTCGTTGTGTCCGTATCAAAAATTGTGTCAGTATCAAAGATTGTGTCATTATCTTTCCCCCTTTCTTTGCGGCATATGCAACGCCGCTGGTCGACTATCCAAAGAATTAACTAAAAATCTGTAAACAATTAAATAAAAAAGACAAGTTGATGGAAGGTATCAGATAGTGACCATTAAGTCTGCAAATGATAGGTCAAAGTTCAACTTTGCTTTGTATGTATTTTCTCCGAATATGTCAGTATGTTATTTTGTTTGATTACTTATTTAAAAAAAAATAATTACAGTAATTATATTGACTGATAAGGCAGCGTATGCTATGACGCGGGACGACTAGTAAACACATGTTCTCTTAAAAAGGGGTCCCAGTGGGAAAGCAACTATCAAACCTAAAAAAGTTACATTATTTGAGTCACCAATGCGTTGCGAAGAGCCTTGAAAAGCTATAAGACGTTCTCCTAAAAAAAGGGTAACATCAAAAATTCGTTTCAAAATGTTGTACGATTTTTCAGATTCCACTCAAATAGATGCCTCTAGTAGATTTTCAATACCTTCTTGCATTAACAGGCTTCTTTCCAGTTCACGCCAAGCTAGATAGCATTCCTTATATCCATTACTCTTTTTATGCTCGGGAACCCTGTTACATAATTTTCGCCACTTGGCACTGGCTGGTCAGCCTTCAGGTGTAGCTAAACAGGCCCGTAGCCAGGTCAAAGTAAGCAGGGGGGCACGAATACCCATCAAGGGGGCCCCTTTACTTTTTCTTTATTTTTTCCTCTTTACTTCTTTTTTAAGCGGGGGGCACTCCATACCTAGCGGGGGAGGGGCATGGCCCCCCAGTACCCCCCCCTGGCTACGGGGCTGTAGCTAAAGCAGATTTGGAAGCAGTACTCAACCTACAGTAAACTGTGTTACAAAATAGCCGACAAGGGAAACAAAATAGTGATTTTTTATATTGACTCCAGACAAGCCGGTCTCGGGTATGCTGTTCTCCATTAATGTTTATGAACATCAATATACTTGCTGGAAATGCTTAATTGTTACTATCTATAGGCAATGTTGAAGGAAATATAATATGACCTCTGGTAACATAATTTTCTATGTCTGATTGAGAAGGAAATTCTGCTGTGAGAAGTCCAATGTCAAGACCGACAACCTCAGTGCTGTTTTTTTTTCAAATTTCTCTTTAATAACTTGAACAAATTTATCTTTTTATTTATGATCTTCAGTTGCATAATCTAGCTTTTTTTCAGAATCAGCCTTTTTGTTTTCTAGTTTATAGTTGACAGCTTCATATACTCTTTCTTCGAAATTTACATTGTTGTATTTTTCTAAATCATCTTGGTTTTTTAAAACTTTTTATCACACCTACATCTACTTGAAAGAGTGTCTGTATTCCTCTTCTTTCATTTTCTACATGTTTCTTTTTTTCTTTTCTTTTTTGTGCTCCAGATTTATGCAGAAACATAATTCGATTCTGGTTTAGCAAAAAATATAAAAAGTTAAAAAAATTTTCACCATTATTAGAACAAAGTGACAACATTACAGTCATTACTAAAAATATTATTTCAAGTTATTTAAATTAAAGCTAAAGAATTAATTTAATTATTTTCGTTCAGCTCTTGTAGAAATTCTTTATAATTATTGAAATAAAATAACATAAAATTAGAAATTAAATAACATAATATAATTTTTAAATTCAGTATTTTAATTTAATTTGATTTTATACTTCAATCGTTTGGGTTTTGAGTTGAACGTGAAACGTGACATTATTAATTTAATTAATTTCAATTTGACTTTTAAGACTAAGATACATACTTCAGTTTTTGACTTATCCTCGTTAAAAAATTAATATTAGCTAAAATTTAAAATAAATTTCAAATAAACTAAAATTTTAAAGTGTTATTTAAAATTTAAAACAGAATTTATATTTTAAATTAAAAAAAAACCTCGAAGATTAGCAGAATGTAAAAAACAAAATTAAGACGGCAAAATATTTTAATGGAAAGCCAAAAATATAACTAACAATAAAGATACATATTTGCGGAAGCTTAATGATGTATACAAATGAAATTTGATACAAATGATGTAAAATATAAATTTAAAAAATATTTTTTTAAAATTTTCAATATATTTACTTTAATTTATATCTACTGCTCATAATGGGCCACTAACATTTCATGGGCGGCGCACCGGTTGCACCCCCCCCCCCCGTAGGGCCTGGTCTTATATGTCTATGTATAGTCCCTGCACATTTTAAACAAGTCTGTGAGCTAAATTGACTTTGAGAGTTCGATGTACTGGTTTGTTGTGTGGACAGTATTACTGTCTTAAATCTTTTCATAGCATTTAGCACTGTTTGTGTAATTATAATCGAAAGATGAAGTAGAGCTTATTGAACTATATTGGTTTAGAACTAGGAAAACATTTTTGCCTTGAATAAATCGTAGGATATAAAGAAGGTAGATGTTGCACTCCTACTGTACGGAAGTGATCTATTTATAGTACACCGAGAGAGAATTACAAAACTGCAGGGTGTATAATTTATACAGTTATGGAACCACAGACAACCTAAAATTTCCTATTGACTTTATTATCAAAGCATACAAAAATTATTTTAAAAAATCACAAAACCTCTAGAGAATAATATAAATAAAAGGAATATTTTATTCAATGCTACAATAATACAGAAAACACAATAATAAGATAAAGGTGTGATAAATATGTGCATCGGATACTTTACCAATACTAAATCCAAATAAAAAATTTTTTTTTTATTGTCATGTCAAAAATTATAACATTACGAAGTAGATAAACCATACACACACTTTTATCTTTAATGAGTATAATTTCTATAAATATTTGTTTGACCTTGGATTAACTTTTTGTTTAGTGCATTGCAATAAAAAGCTTATTTAAATTAAAACAAACATTTTTAATAGATTCTCTCTATTATTTGAAGTGTGTAGAATAAAAAAAATACACCAAATCAGAATTCTTAACTAAACAAAGTCTTATAAAGATTTTTTTTTCTTAGAGATGAGTGATACAAAAATTTTGTAGCCATATCTGTTAATAAAATGTCATTTCTTTTGCCCATAAATGATTTATAACAGCATCAATGTCATTAGTTGGAAACCTGTCCACAAAAGATTGTATCAAACCACTGGCTGATGGCTCATAAGTCTTTAATCTCACAACACCATCTGCATGAAAAAGAAAAGGGATTAAAACTGGCTTCACAAATTTCAGACGGTACATTAGTATAACTGTAACACCTTTTTCTAAGTATAGAGCAATAAAATAATGTATAAAACAGCAGTTTTACCTAAATATATTAAAAATAAATCTAAAAATTAACCTTTAAGGAAAGTGTGCTGTTGTACAAGAAGTTTTCTAGGTTCTTTTCTGTCTATAACAATTTTGCGCATACTTAAAAATTTAGGCTCAGCACAATCATTAACTTCTGAATAACGTTTGTACATCTTTGTAGCAGCCTGCACATCAGCTGTAGATTTGTAAACCTGAAGTAGCAAAATAATACAATCATTAATTAAAATAGTACACAAGAAAATTGCATGATAACTAAAAAGAAAAAAAAAACCCTGAAATTAAATAGTCTCAGTAATAAAACAAACAAAAATTGATAGAGAAAAAATTACATTAATTAATATAACTACCAAACTTATTAAAAAAAAAGCTCTTTGGTAGTCAGTTGTCTGTCGTATGGTGATATATTTGTGCTTGTTATCTATCGTTCCTAATATGACTTGGGAGACCAAAGGGGACGGATGGCCGTGCGGTAAAGCGCTCGACTGTCGACCTGAAGGTACCTGGTTCGATCTCCGGTGAGGACCAAGGAAATTCTTCAGGTCTTAGCTCAAGTTCCCGATATATCTCCCGTGGTGCCTCCATGTCCATTGCACTATTTAAGTTTGCAGGATTTAAGAGATTTCATCTCATCCTTACAGGGACTTCACACACCAAATGTAGTAGTGCAAAGAATACCACAGTTTGAGCATGGTAGCTCTTCCATTTGCAAAACGGTTCGTCTCTTCCAAGTGGACAACTGCAAGTTTTATATTGGAATTCAAATTGACTGTCAATTGCAGTAGTCTCAAGATGCACTGTGCTCAGATCAGCATTCTTGTTCCTTCAGATTATCTTTGAACTTTTTTTGGGAGCCTTCTTCATCTCAACCTCGAGGCAATTTATTATCCTAGGCATTCTTCATGGGGTGGGGGATACAAATTATATGGCCAGACCATTTTAGCTATCTCACAATAATCATGGTCTCACAACATGCTATGTGGCCAGACCATTTTAGCTGTCTCACGATAATCATGGTCTCACAACATGCTATGTGGCCAGACCATTTTAGCTGTCTCACAATAATCATGGTATCACAACATGCTATGTGGCCAGACCATTTTAGCTGTCTCACAATAATCATGGTCTCACAACATGCTATGTCAGCTCTATCTTTTGGTTGGTGATTTTTCTTTGCAGCAGATCTTTATAATAGAGTGGAGAGAGCGTTGGTGAAACCAGGGCTGGGGAGCCGTTGTCGGTGTCGGTAATGTCAGCACTTTGTCCGGTGTCGGTGTCGGCGTTTGTACTTTGTCCGGTGTCGATGTCAGGATTTGTACTATTTCGGGAGTCGATATCGGCAAAAAAACTTTCCACAAAAAATACTACAACGTTAACTAAATAGTTCAGAACAACCCCAGACAATTATTAGGGAAATATTTAATGTGTTCAACAAATTTTTTTTTTTTCTTATTTAAAAAAATACTTTTGTAATTATGTTTATCGACGAATGTATTATTTTCCTAAGCAATATTCTCTACAGTAAAACAAACTAGTGAAAATGAACAGAATTGTGACTGAAGGCAGATAGAAAGGCTCCTGGCTATGTTCACTCTGTTATTCACTCATTCATTGTATATCATAAGAAATGTTTAGTTTGCATTTCTTTATCTATGTCCATGTTTGAGAAGGATTACACACAAACCTATTTAAGTCTTTTAGAGCCTCAACGACTGGCCTGTTTCAAATGTTCCTACAATCAAAACTAACTCGCCACTAACACCCCACACTACCCGCCCGACTTAAACATCTCCAAATCTACGTTACCATGTCACTACATGAAAGCCCAGTCCGTAGCTATCTATTGAGGCGCCGTGTGCGAGTTTTCGGCGCCCCCCCCCCCCACCGTTCTGAAAAGTGTGCAACCTTTAACAATATTAACATATTTAACTACATATTTCAGGTTTAATTCGGGCGTAAAAAAGATTCCTTCCCCTATTCACTGTTAAGTATGTAGAGTCCTCATACGTCTTTCTATATTCTCTAAAAAATAGGTCTGGAACATCCATCCTTTATCATTTTCTGTAACCATTACCATGATTTTATTTCAGCATTCTGCAAACTCTGAATAAAAAAAAAAGTTCCTTTAAGCCCCTGAGGGCTCATCTGGGCAGATGAAGTGTAGAATTCATCTGTTTCAGTAACCTCGGCATATAAAGGGATTGGTAATAATCTTGACCACTATTTCAGCATAAGCCCAGGCTTGCGGAGCCGCCATATTTTTCCAGGTTCGGCTCCGGCTCCCACAGATTTGACGGCTCCGGCTCCTGATAAAAAGTTATGCAAATTTTGCCGCGTTCACCCCCATAGTCAGGAACTTGAAAAATATACGCATTATCGGTTTTACTAAAAACAAACCATTTCAGTGCATCCAAAATCATATCATTATTTTCGACCGAGGTTTCACTAGTCGCCATTTTCATAAGTAATAAAAAGTTATTTCAATGATCAAATTAGCAAATAGTAAAATGATACATTATTTAAAATATTTTAAAGACTTCAGTATTTATATTTATTATTTATAAATTCGAAGTGACTATTCGGACCCGGGTACAAATAAACTCCGACTTTTATTTGGATCCCGTCCCAATAATGTCTGATTGTTATTCGGACCCGTAACAAATATGCACTTAGCTTAGCTATATATAAACTTTATTATTGTTTTTAGCGCATTTTCGAAAAAAAATGCTCTATTGTCACCGTTTTGTCTGTCTGTCTGTCATCACCCTAGATCTCAACAACCATAAGTCCTAGACCCGTGATGTATATATCATTTTGTAGGTCTTGGCCTGCCAAGAAATGACTTTTTTCCATTTCGCGATTTGACCTCTCAGGGCCAAAATATGAGAGTTTTTTATGTACCGTTTTGCTTATATTTTAAATATAAATAATAAAAGCTAGTCAAAGGGGCGTAATCATTATTTTTTTTGTAACAGTTATTCAACATGACTTACTTCCCGTATATGCATTACACAATAGAATTTATAAACATTTCCAAAATTTACAAATATTTATTTTATTTCTAATTTTTTTTTAGTAAAACTTAATAGTTTTAAAATAATTTTCAAAAATTTTGTGAAACACATGAATTAATTTTATGTTAAAATTGCACGATTTATACTTTGTTAATATGTTACGTTAACTTTGAGACTAACATATAAATCAGAACTCAGTGCAGTACACAATACAAAAAATACTTTATTACAGCTATAATACAACTTTGCTTATTTATAGACATGAAAATGCGCTAACACGTCCTGTGTCCAGAATGGAACAGGCTTAATTGCTTGTTTGCTTATTAGAGCATTTTCGAAAAAAAAATGCTCTATTGTCCCCGTTTTGTCAGTCTGTCCGTCATCACCCTAGTTCTCAACAACCATAAGTCCTAGACCCATGATGTATATATCATTTTGTAGGTCTTGGCCTGCCATGTATGCATCAAATTCGCGATCTGACCTCTGAGGGCCGAAAAAGGGGGCTTATTAAGTACCGTTTTTTACTATATAAGCTATATTAACAAAGGAGCGCCCTAGATCTCAGCAACCATAAGTCCTAGACCCATAATGTATATATCATTTTGTAGGTCTTGGCCTGCCATGTGTGCATCAAGAGTCCATTTTGCGATCTGACCTCTGAGGACCGAATAAAAGGGCTTATTATGTACAGTTTTTTTTTACTATATAAGCTATATTAACAAAGGGGCTTAAAAGGGGCGTAACTCATTATTTATTTTTGTAACAGATATTCAACGTGACTTACTTCCCTTACTTATAACACGAAAATGCTCTAAAATGTCCTGTGTCCAGGCTTAGATAGCTTGTTTTTTGATAATTGTTTGAATTGTATGATTTAATCGTTACTTAGTGGCTAGGGTTCCGACTAAGCTGAATCTGTAATATTATTTTTTCGGGTTCCGTCTATAGTTTATATATAACTAAGCTAATTGCATATTTGCCACGGGTCCGAATAACAATCGGACTTTATTGGGATCCGGGTCCGAATAGCCACAACCTTATAAATTTATCTACTCTATTTCAGCTATTCTGTTTATAATAAAATGGTTAAATACAGAAAGCGACCATTTTCTTTTTAGTCTATTACTGATTCGCGGTCAAATAATATACGAAATGATGCGTTCTATTTGTCGTCGTAGTAAAAATTTATTTTTAAATGATTGATGCAATTATTCTATGAAATAAAACTGTTTTTACTTTATATATAACAAAATAACATGCCATTAAAAAAATTTCGGAGGGTAAACAAGATTTAAAACGAACACAAAACGATTCCTCATTCAAGATTTATTGTAGTGATGTGCTTGCACGCTATCATTTAAATGCTGTTACTGTTGTGGAGTTCGTAAAACATGACAACATTTCAAATTGTAGCAGGCAAACAATCAAACAAATTTGGAATTTTAAAGCTAAAAAAAAATTCTGCTGTAAAAAAAAAAATGTGGGAGCCGTGGAGAAGCCAGATTTTTTCGGCTCTGGCTCCGGCTCCAGCAAAAAGTAGCGGCTCCACGGCTCCTCGGCTCCGGCTCGGCTCCGCAAGCCTGTATAATCCTACACATAAAAGAGAAATCAATTAAAGGTAGCGATATAAATGAGAAATTAATTAAAGGTAGCGAATTGGCCGCTCCAGATTTAGTATAAAAATAACATCCGCATACTCTGGCATATCTTGAAGTAGACCATACACTTCATTTGCTTCAATGTATTCACTGCATCTACTCTTGATGTCCACTTAATTAACCAAAATAAAAAAGAGGTCAATATGCATCAACTGTGAGTAGCATGCTATTGACAGTCCCAAGCAAATTTCTGACTAGAATACTATTCCTATTTACATCTAGTCTTTGATAAATATTTATTTCAAAATCTATTTCATAATATCCATAATTTACTTTAAAATTGTGGTTTTACAGTTGAAATAATAACTATTAGTTTTCAGTTTCTTTAGCTAGAATGAGTCATTTTGTTAGATAAAAATCTGCAAATGGCAAGCTGAAACTACTAAATGAAATAATATATGTATCTCTTTACCTGAAGTTTACGTAAGAAAGCACCTATAGCTGGTTTACCAATTGAACTAATTTTAAACTTGTCCAGTGGCACACACAGATCAGGTTTGTTATCTTCACCCAGTAATTTTTCAATTTTAACAAATCCCTCTCCAGCTTCTAGCAGCACACGCAATATAACATATCTGGCATTCATGTGAGCCTGAATAACAGTGATAGCAATGAAATCTATATAAAATAATACTAGTTTTTAAGTAAAATAAGTAAAAGTAAAGATTCTCTTTAAGAAGTCTCTTTGGGAAAGATATCTTAGCACTTATGTAAGGTTACCTGCTTCCATGAATTAGTTTCAGGTGAGTAAAATTCCAAAGCCAGAAGACCTGCCCTGACCATATTTAGCCAGTTAATATAGATAATATTATCAGCTTCTTCATCAATATGACCGAATATACTGAGGAAATTGATTTTAAAATCCACTTAGCCACACGACTTGATTTTTTTCATCTGTTGACATTTATTGTTATAATAGTACTTTTCAACTCCACATCTTATAGTAATGTCAGAAATGCTCATCAGATAACAGTGACATAAAAACGCCAAAAAGCCAGGATTTAAGCCAAATAATAGACCAAAATGTGGCGTAAACAGTACTAAAATATGTTCAGGTGCTCTGTATATTGAAGATGGATTGATTAATAAATAAACATATTTTTTCAGCGTTTTATAAAAATTAAATGTATATAAGAAATTTCGGGCCCCTGGGCAGGGCTGTCTCGGGCCCCCCGTGTTGATAATAATATTTTCAAACGTTGATTGGCCAGCCCAGTCCAGGCCCCTAAAACTCGACCTAAACCTCGCCGGGCCCCTGGGCATTTGCCCCCCAGCCCCCCTCTTCGCCACCTCATTTTTACGCTAAGTAGGCCTGTGTCATGACATTTTGACCTCTGAGCAGCGCGACCTATATAAAAAGGGGGGATGTTGGAAAATAAATGTTCGAAATGTTTTTTTTTGACAAACATCAAAGGGATAACACCACTTGCTCTTTTAATTCCAAACAAGTAACAAGAATTGCAAAAAAAAAAAAGTATTTTGCAACCGAGGTAGTTGGTTGCATCAAAATGTGCCTAAACGTATTTTTTAAAATGAAATTTTGATGAAATATGCCGATAAAGCTAAAAATAAAGATAATTTAAATTGTTATATTGCATTCAAACAGTGCACTTACGTAAAATATTTTTTAAAAGAATGAAATATACCTAAAAATAATAAAAAGTATGATTTGTATGAAAATCTGAGCACCACTAATCAGCATTTGGGTAAATTACAGCCGAAAACTAAAAAAAAAAAATCTCACCTCAATACCTTTGAATGAAGGCACAAATAGATTCCAACACACTCAGCACGGCATTCTTCATAAGTTGAGGCGATTGTTGAGAACTTACTGTCCCAGGTCTCGTTAGCCTTGTACCAACTTGTGATCTGACATGACGGGGTGGATGTAAATAAATATTTTACTTATCTATCCAGTTGTATTTCAGCACCAAAGTTAATATGTAGGCCTATGTTTACAGAAAAACTTTCAGTCACATGGTTAAATTATAATGAATGACTTTTTCAAGTCAATATAACACGAAAAATAAAAAAAAACATTTTTACTTTTTGATTGGTTTCAGTGTGCAACACTGCATCCTTGTTAAAGTTAAATTTTCCTGGCTCCTCCTGAAAATTACTTTAAAATCTTCATCAAAATAAAAAAATAAAAGCCTTGTAACTTTTTAAAAATAATAAGTTTAGTAACTTATTTAAAAATAACATTAATGACAATAATAAAATTAAAAGATGCCTTAGACAGTGGCGTAGCTACGGGTGGGCAAGCGGGAATCATGCCCCGGGCGCTACTCTCAAAGGGGCGCCAAAAGGTATATTTTACATGTTATATGGTTTTCGAATGGGGGGGGGGCGCTAAAAAGGTATTGTGCCCCGGGCGCGAGTTAAGCCTTAGAGCATCTTTATGACCATCAGTGGGTAATTTTTGATAATCAAAATAAAATGTAATCATTTTTTCATAGATAGTATATTGCTGAAAAATCAAAGGTCTTGCAATAATGTGTCAATTTAGAAAGCATCTCTGGAAACATGAATGGAAATCTATTAAGAAATGTGATTGTACACTCTGTTTGTTGTATATTTAGTCAATGAATGGAAATTATTGTTAGTTTTACTTCTCTAAAAAGTTTTCCACTACCATGTCCCAGCAGCTCATGTAAACCAACTTGAACTTCAAATGATTGGATGCTATATTTAGTATACAGCTCCTATTTAAATAATTGCAATACATTGTACAAGGGAAAAGAAAAAAGTGAATTAATTTATATGAATTAAAGAATACGTTATAAAGAGATACTAGTAATGTATATGAATTAAAGAATACGTTATAAAGAGATACTAGTAATGTATATGAATTAAAGAATACGTTATAAAGAGATACTAGTAATGTATATGAATTAAAGAATACGTTATGAAGAGATACTAGTAATGTATATGAATTAAAGAATACGTTATAAAGAGCTACTAGTAATGAATATGAATTAAAGAATACTTTATAAAGAGATACCAGTAATGTCTATGAATTAAAGAATACGTTATAAAAAGATACAAGCAGAAACGTTACTTTATCCTCTTCTTTTAAAAATGTCACTTTAGACTCCTTGTATCTCGAGGTTAAAACATTTCCAAGAGAGACATTTTTAAATCCTTCATTCTGCCGAATGTCATCATCTAAAATGTCAGTAAGTTATAAACAGTTTATTTAGAACCTAATAAATATTTCTTTAAATTGTGTTAAGTCCATACATCTGTTCATAAATAACTTTAACATATATATCATTAGAAAACACATTTTTTGAAATGTCAGAAATTATACTGTATCAGCGATATGATTATAGGTTACCAAATTTTTACTTAAACATTATCAGCGATATGTTTATATTTATAAGGTGCCGATTTTTTTTACTAAAACAATAATGGTGATACAGTTTAAAGATGCGATATTATTAATAAAACTATGACAGTGACTAGGGCCGCAATGAGGGGGAACGTAACTCAAACACCTGTCAGGGGTCATAGGTTGTCTAGAGGGAGGGGGCACTTTCAAACTTTTATTTTATTTTCCTACAACAAAATTGTAAGGAAAAGTGACCAGAGTTAGTCAGGGGTCCCACAATTACTGGCTGCGTACCTGTGGTTTGATTAAAGCTAAAATTGCATAAATAAGCAGTTTGTAATCTTTATATGTTTCATTGTCTGAGTTTGTTCTTTATAGCTTATGTGTTGTTTCCACCAGTCACCAATGATTAGTTAAAATATGGCATCTTATAACCGTATGACCAAAAAATTAGAAAAAAAATGGTACCTTATAACTGTATTGCCAATAAGATTTTAGAATTACCTTTTTAAAAAACATGCCAAATGTTTTATTACACAAGGTCATGCTAAATCTAAAACTTTTTCTTTGAGCTCATTTACTCCTGATTGCAAAACAATCTTGAAAAAACAACTAATCAGGGCTCATGAAATTGTTTATCATGTTGGCCTTAACGTTGTCCACACAGTAAATGAGGATAACCAAAAACCATGGTATTCACGGCTGGCGGTGGTCTGTACCCTTCCACTCTGTCCGTGGTGGCTGGAAAAACTCTAAGCTTTGCCGTTTTGGTCTCTCAGAAGTGCACACACTTGCTGGTCTGGTCAGCTTTTGCAAGGGCTAAAACACTTTTATTCAACCATGCCGGAAGATGTAGCAAGCACACCTACCTCACCGTTCTAACGGTATTACAGACACAGATCAGCGCCACCCGTAACGCTTTTGTGGCTGGCACACAACACCCTGTCATGTTAGCAGTGGCGGGGCAACACAAAAAAAAAACTCTTACTCTCTGTAGGCATGGCAGACATGCATCATGCACAGCCAATAAAGCTGGTGTGGCAGGTACAAACCACCATGTCATGCTGGTAGTGGCGGCGCAAAAAGAAAAATACTTGTATACTAATTCAGTGGATTGCATTGAGCGTGTCACAGTGCGACACTACCTGCCTGGGAGATATATACCATGATCTGTCTAGGAGGGTATCATTGATGTCTCCTGGGAGATATATACCATGATCTGTCTAGGATGGTATCATTGATGTCTCCTGGGAGATATATACCATGATCTGTCTATGAGGGTATCATTGATGTCTCCTGGGAGATATATACCATGATCTGTCTAGGAGGGTATCATTGATGTCTCCTGGGAGATATATACCCTGATCTGTCTATGAGGGTATCATTGATGTCTCCTGGGAGATATATACCATGATCTGTCTATGAGGGTATCATTGATGTCTCCTGGGAGATATATACCATGATCTGTCTATGAGGGTATCATTGATGTCTCCTGGGAGATATATACCATGATCTGTCTAGGATGGTATCATTGATGTCTCCTGGGAGATATATACCATGATCTGTCTATGAGGGTATCATTGATGTCTCCTGGGAGATATATACCATGATCTGTCTAGGATGGTATCATTGATGTCTCCTGGGAGATATATACCATGATCTGTCTATGAGGGTATCATTGATGTCTCCTGGGAGATATATACCATGATCTGTCTATGAGGGTATCATTGATGTCTCCTGGGAGATATATACCATGATCTGTCTAGGAGGGTATCACTGATGTCTCCTGGGAGATATATACCATGATCTGTGTAGGAGGGTATCATTAATGTCTCCTGCCCTAAAAAAACAACAACCTTTTTTTCGACAGTGGTGGTACCGTAATTAATGAGGATAACCCCAAACCATGAAATTCACAGCTGTCGGTGGTGACGGTTGTGGTCAGCACACAACACCTTTACACTCTGTCACACTCAAGTATACTGTTGCAGCATGCCATTTCTATCAACAGTTTAGGCCCACTACACTCTCCCCTCTCTGTCTGTGGTAGCGGGAAAAAACCCATACCTTGCCATTCTGCTTGATTGGCGAAATATCATTGTACTGTACGTCAATAATATACATTTCTTCGGTTAAATTTTTTTTTGGAAGAAATCACTATGATAAAATTGTTGCTGTTTGTTTGGTAGGTTGGCCAAATATTAAAAGTGGGTTGATGCTTTAGCAACTTTGTGTAAAGTATGGTTGGAGGTATAAGATACAATTTTTAAATGAAACTTAATAAAACATTAATTCACAATAAATGTATTTAATAAATATCATGAAACGATGACCTAGGAAAAGAGCTTTACTTTAGTCGTTTATCTGTATAAGAGCAGGGAGTTAATAAACTTTAAAGAAAAGAGTAACTTGTCTATTCTTAAATGCGTCTAATGTTTGCTTGTCTCTATCCAAAAGAAATAAGAATGAATATTATTATTTTTAAAATATGGATATGATAATGTTGTAGACATCAGACATATTATACAAATCTTATTAAATGATTGCTATGAAATAGATATATGTAGGCCTACTTTGATTCATGGCGTATGATATAAACAAGTTTAATAGCTGCATTTATTTATTAATAAGATATGATTTAAAGGTTATGACTATGAGAATCAAATATATGACATAAATGTTCGTACAATTAGGAATGTTGATACCAGCTGGGATTCCACTACCACCAAAAGCTAACACATCCAAAGATGTAAAATCTGGCTTCAAGAATTTATCTTTTTCATAGTATCCTGGCCAGGGGAGATGAGCAAGTAAATGTTCTGCATTGTTGACCAAGTCCTTGAATTTAGCTGACATGGCTTTATTCACTACTGCTACAAAGCCTTAAAATATAAAGCCATTAAAAAATACTCAGACAATTATAAGTATTCTACTTTATTTTTTTTTAAATCACTCTGGCAATATTTTTTTTTTGAAAACCACATTTCTCACTAAAAGAAAAGACTCATCTAAATAAATGTTCATATATGAAGAGAATGAATAAAATGTTCATGTTTCAATGTTTCACCTTCAAATTCTCCTCGAACACCAAAGGGATCTCTATATGATTCAATGAAACCAATGTAACTGAAATTTTATAAAAAAAATATATCGAAATTTAATTTTCATTTTTTTTGGTAAATAGTCAAAATGCATATAATAAATATAATGATATTATGCAACATAGGAAAAATGCATCAAACCAGAATCTTACGTCTCAACTATTGGCTCTTTATTTTTTATCCAGAACCGAGATCCTTCCTTGTGTGAAAGAATGGAGCCGGAAGAAAAACTTCTTATGTATTCTCCAAGCGTATCTTTTTCTAAGTTATTTGCCACATGAACCTAATAAAAAAGGTTTAAAAGAGCAATATGTTTACCTTAAGAAAATAAGTATACATATATTAATAATATTAGTGTTAAAACAAAATTTAATTAAATTAAATGATAAGAGTATTTTAGAATAAATTCCTAACATAAGTATAAAATACCTGAGCATTTTTCAGTTCATTCACTACAAAAGCTAACAGGGGTGAGAAGTCTCCCCTGGTGATAGTAAAATTTACTTCTTTTCCTAGTTCTTTAGAAAAAATTTAGTTTCTCCAAAAACACAATCACGAATACTGGCATCTAGAAGAAGAATACATGTGAAAATAAAAAGTATAACAACAAAGAATTATGGAAAAATATATACAGTGGAACAACTAAAACAAGCAATTAAGCCTGTTCCATTCTGGACACAGGACGTGTTAGCGCATTTTCATGTCTTTAAATAAGCAAAGTTGTATTATAGTTGTAATAAAGTATTTGTTGTATTGTGTACTGCACTGAGTTCTGATTTATATGTTAGTCTCAAAGTTAACGTAACATATTAACAAAGTATAAATCGTGCAATTTTAACATAAAATTAATTCATGTGTTTCACAAAATTTTTGAAAATTATTTTAAAACTATTAAGTTTTACTAAAAAAATTAGAAATAAAATAAAATAAATATTTGTAAATTTTGGAAATGTTTATAAATTGTATCGTGTAATGCATATACGGGAAGTAAGTCATGTTGAATAACTGTTACAAAAATAAATAATGATTACGCCCCTTTGATTAGCTTTTATTATTTATATTTAAAATATAAGCAAAACGGTACATAAAAAAACTCTTATATTTTGGCCCTGAGAGGTCAAATCGCGAAATGGACTTTTGATGTACATACGGCAGGCCAAGACCTACAAAATGATATATACATCATGGGTCTAGGACTTATGGTTGCTGAGATATAGGGCGGTCCATTATTAATATAGCTTATATAGTAAAAACGGTACTTTATAAGGCCCCTTTTACGGCCCTGAGAGGTCAGATCGCGAAATGGAAAAAAGTCATTTCTTGGCAGGCCAAGACCTACAAAATGATATATACATCACGGGTCTAGGACTTATGGTTGTTGAGATCTAGGGTGATGACAGACAGACAGACAGACAGACAAAACGGGGACAATTATCACAGGTAACAAACAATATCTCTGGTTACGAACGAGCAAGAGAGAGAGGGAGAGAGAGACAGAGATACAAAGAGAGAGAGAGAGAGAGAGAGAGAGAGAGAGAGAGAGAGAGAGAGAGAGAGAGAGAGAGAGAGAGAGCGAGCAAGGTTTGTCGTTGGAGAAAAACAGTCACACAATGTACAAGCAAAGACCTCGCACTACAGCTAAGATATTAAAAGAGGTGACGTCATCTGATGACGAGGATCCATTGACTTTCAACGGCCAACAAAGAAATTTGAAGCAACTGGGCTTCATTGTGAACCGTCATCCAAAACAAAACAAAAACGTATTGCAAACAGGGCAGTAAACCTAATGAATGATAGATAGCAAGACCACTTCAGAAAAATTTCCATCAAAAGAAGATGTCAAATTTCTTTGAAAGTTTCTTGGCGCTGAAAGATTCCCAGTCGACTGGTGAAGAATTCCTGAAACTAATAATTCAGCAGAGTAAAGACACTAACACCTTTCCCTTGATCGTTTTATTGGTAAGAAAGAGAGACTAAATCTTTACTTTTATTTTACATTTTATTTTATTTTTTCCCCTCCATACTTAATATGTGAAGTATACATATTCTTTGCCTTTTGTCATGTTAATAAAAAGAAAGATTTTTTTCTTCTTGAAACGGTTTGTGTTTAATTCATTGAATTCAATGTTTCGGGTTAGGATAGTTTGAAATTACATATTTCTTTAATGAATAAAGTTTTATTCACATGATACCACTGTAGTATAACGTATCAATAACCGATGTTTCACCTAACTTATTACATACCTGATGTATCTATTGACTTATTACAGGGGTGGGCAAACTTTTCCTACGGAGGGCCACATTGAAAACTTTATTGTTATCGGCGGGCCGCATATATATTTGTCTATTTTGATAACAATTTACAACATATGAAAATATGAATTAATGATAACAATCATGTATTTGTCATTATATTTCACATTCACACATGTACATTAATTTAAAAATACGAACTAAATCAAATCAGTGCTGATTTGGTAATAAGACTTTACTATTCATAATTATTTCAACAAACATTTTTTGTTACCTGTCATAAATTTATGAAGACGATGGAACTTAATGTGCATACAAGCTGACCACAGAGTACAAATATAATTGATAAGAAGTTTGTAACTGTTCACAGTTTCGGATAATGTTTTTTAACTGTGGAACCAGTTTACTGGTTGTGATTCGCATGATTGCATTTAAATTGCAGTCAGTCAACATCTGTTATTAGACTTGTTTAATTTCATACAAGAAAACTTTTGCTCACAAATGTATGTGGACCCAGATAGTGACAAAAGCTTGGCAGCAGAGTGTTTTAGGTGGGGAAACGCCGCTGCTGACAAACATCCATAAAACTCCAGAAGAAAAACTGACCTGAACTTCTCAGTCAGGTCATAACTTACTAGTAGGTCAAGTATATCCTCTGAGACTGAATTAGCTTCTGCACAAAATAGCGAACTGAGGATATTGAAGAGTGGTTCCAGGTTCTTGAAGTCTTGGAACCTCCCTTCAAATTCCACAACCAAGGCACCCAACTGAGCCTTGCACTTGTTAACCATTTCAGCAGAAATGATTTTCTGTTTCAGCAAAAGGAAATGGCAAAACCTGTTTTCACCTGCTTGCCTGGAGAACAGGGAGAGTTTTGCTTGATTTAACATGCACATAATTTCATGTGCAAAAAAAGCTATTGACCTGAAGTTTGACACTCAGTTCATTCAACTTTTCTATAATGTCAATGTCACATGAAGTCTGACTTTTACTCTTCATTAACAATGTTAGTAACAAAGTCACAAAGAAAACCCTTCATCTCCAAGAACATAAATATTTCTTCCTTGATATTCCCTGATGTGGTAGTTTATATCAGAATAATTAAGTTTCCAAAGCTTTATGCAGTGCCTGGAACTGCCAGTGATTAAGTGCCCTTGTTCTGATGAGGTTTATTACACTGACAACAAGGTCAATAAAATGCTTGATATTCAACACAGCTTTACGCAGACTTTCATGATGGATGACACAGTGGATAGGTAAAATAGTAGTTGGGATATTCTTCTTTAATTTTATTATTCAACTTCACCAGACCTTCGTTTTCCCAGCTAAAGCACGGGCTCCATCTGTTGTTACACTTGCCATCTTGTTCCACACCAACCCATTTCTTTCAACACAGGTCTCAACAGCGCTGAATAAAACCTGTCCTGTGGTTGTGTCTTTGATTGGCTCAACACTTAGTAAGCTCAAAACGATTGTTTATACCCCGTATAAATACAAACAATTGTGCTGTATCTGATACTTTCGTCCAAGCTCTGTACTCTCTGTACCACAAAAAGTCTTCGCTTGCATCTCGAAGTTGGTGAACCCAATTGTCAATTATCGTTTCAAAACCTTTAAAAAGGTAAATTGTAAACAAAAGCCTCTACCGTTTGATAAGAAAAACAGTTTTGAATAGGGATGCTAACAATTTATGGCTAGTAATTACACATAATTATCTGGAACTATAAAACCGATTTAATATTTCTAGATTTGAATCAAATAGTCGGAATAAAATTTCAAAAATATAGCGAAAGTTCTAAACAGAGAAAAAAAAAACATCGATATATGCTCGCAACATGTACATGTATTCGGGCCGCATAAAATACTCCGGCGGGCCGCATGCAGCCCGCGGACCGTAGTTTGACCTCCCCTGACTTATTACATACCAGATGTATCTATTGACTTATTACATACCTGATGTATCTATTGACTTATTACATACCAGATGTATCTAATGACTTTTTACATACCAAATGTATCTACTGACTTTTTACATACCAGATGTATTTACTGACTTATTACATACCAGATGTATCTACTAACTTATTACATACCAGATGTATCTACTGACTTATTACATACCAGATGTATTTACTGCAGCCAATTTCACTTCGTACTTTACTTCTCCTGTTAAAGCATTTTCTTCTTTAATTAGCCGAGTGTTGTATGGACTTATTCCCTTTGTAATAAATACACGAGAGAAATTTTATTTAATCAAAATATTACTAGCATATCATATCATTTTATGAAAAGAATATTTATAATAAACTAGTTATCAAAGGCCCGGTACCCGGACCGGCGAGTAGGCACACAGTTGGAGTTGAAAATGGTGATATATATTTTAGCGCGTTAACAATCAGTCTATATACTTGCAGTGGCCCCAAGGACATGAACAGATTATTGTAGCCAAAATACATTTGAGAATAGGGACACCTAAATAATACATCAAATAAAGTTCATATGTTAAATAGTTCCTCCCAAAGAAAATAATCCTCACTATGGGTAAACATAAACAACAACTCTTAAAATCATACTCATTCACAATATTTTAATGGACTCTTTTCCAAACAGTTGTTCATTTAATGTTTTATGATGTTCAACATGGCGTATTAAAAAAAAAAGAGAGACGTGAGTGAGTGCTTGTGTTAAGTAAAACGCTACATGTTTATCCGGTGGTTTATTTACTGTTATACACATTGTAGCATAGTACAATTAACTAAGAAAAATTGCCGACCCGGCAGTGCAGAACCTTGGGATTTAGGGGCCCGGTGGGCTTGACCACTTTGGGGGCTGCTCAAGCTTGGTCCCGAGAAGAAATAATCGTTGTGTAGCTTTTAGCTGACCTTCAATTAAAAACATTTTATTTCATCAATGCAGTTGAGGCCGCAGACGCAGAAAACATTAGTCCTCTTAAAAAAGAAAGACATATCAAAGCTTTCAACATTATAGTTCTGTGAAGCCAATGCCGAACCAAGGGATTTTAGGCATCTTCGGGAGCCACTACATTTTGACATGAGATGATGTACTTAATATTTAGTTTAAAAAATATTTTGGGGGCCCTCCTCAAACTGGGCCCCCTCCATACACCCTCTGTGTGAAGCCCCCATCATAAAAAGGTTAGTTTGCATTGTAAATGTTGTGTACGGCGCTACTCAAACTCAACCCTTATTCAATTCATTTATGTGACGTAATAGTCAAAAAATGAAAAAAACAAAGTGACGTATTTAGGTTAGTAATAAA
This sequence comes from Bulinus truncatus, assembly GCA_021962125.1. Taxonomy (NCBI): domain Eukaryota; kingdom Metazoa; phylum Mollusca; class Gastropoda; family Planorbidae; genus Bulinus; species Bulinus truncatus. Next base: position 5,880,692 of record JAGDYQ010000011.1, read on the forward strand.
GGGAAATAATTGTACATTAGAAATAGGCATATTTAGAAATAATAACAATTTAAACAATATAAATATTACATAATATTTAGGTATCCATAATTTTGGTTTAAAATTGAGATTGTGGAACATAACACAGAATATTAGTTGAACGATTTCTGTAAATATTTCTTTTATGATCGCTTCTCATTTAATAACAAATTGAACACCATAAATTTATTACGATACTGTGAGATATAAATAAGCCTTTGGAACCACTTTTGGTTTTAAATGATTCAAAGAGTATTTTATTTCGGAGAGTATCACAGAATATTTGGCATGATATTTTGTGAACTCTCCTTCCTGGTCTGCGAGACATACCATGATCCACGGGGGATGGATCATAGGGGTTCTCTACACCCTACCATGCTAGCAATGGCGGGGTTAAAAAAAAAAAAAAGATTAATTTGGCATGTTTTTTTTACACCGCCATTGCCAGCATGGTAGGGTGTAGTGTGCCTACCACACCATCATTGTTGGCGGCGCTGATGCACGTCTGCCATGCCTACAGAGCGGCGGGGTGAGTGTGCCCGCTATCATCTGCAGGGATGGCAGAAAGATGGGTTTTACTCCTTGCCAAACCGGTCAGACCAGCAGGGTGTGTGTACTGCCGGTCGGCCAGAATGGCAAGGAAAGGGGTTTTTCCTGCCACTCGGACAGAGGGGAGGGTGTAGTGTGCCTGTACCCTCAGCCGGAAATGGCAAGCTGCGCAGGTGTGCTTGAGTGGGACGGAGTGGAAGGGTGTTGTGTGCCGACCACATCCGTCACCACCGCCAGCTGTGAATACTGCGGTCTCGGATAGTCCTCATTGACCACAGTACCACCACCCTCGCAAGTAATGGTTTTTTTTTTCCTGACTAGAGAACCCCTATGATCCATCCCCCGTGGATCATGGTATGTCTCTCAGACCAGGAAGGAGAGATCACAAAATATCATGCTAAAATATTTTGTGATACTCTCCGAATTAAAAAAAAAATAATAAAAAAAGAAAAGAGAAAAAAAAAAAAAGAAAAAGAAAAAAAAAAAAGATTAATTTGGCATGATTTTGTGTTCTAAGATTGCTTCTTGCCCTTTGGTAATGATTGAGGCGGTCGAAAACAGTATTACATTGTGATTGCCATTTGGCATTCACGATCTTACCTGCCGTATGTTAGTGTACGGTGTTTTGTCACCTCGGCACTAAACATATGGCTGGTCCAATGTCAATTCTGGCAGCCATGTAGGAGACTATTCTTACTCGGCTGGCCAGTTGGTAGCCGGATTATGCATGTTAAGAAGAAAACAGTAAATGTTTCTGCCATCTTGGATGAATTGTTTATGCCGCCATGTTGGATGACAGACGGAAGTCGCGATGACAGACGGAAGTAGCGATGACAGACGGAAGAGGTCTTTGCTTGTACATTGTGTAACTGTTTTTCTCCAACGACAAACCTTGCTCTGTCTCTCTCTCTCTCTCTCTCTCTCTCTCTCTCTCTCTCTCTCTCTCTCTCTCTCTCTCTCTCTCTCTCTCTCTCTCTGTGTGTGTGTGTGTGTGTGTATCTCTGTCTCTCCCTTTCCCTCGCTCTCTCTGTCTCTCTCTCTGTATCTCTCTCTCTCTCTCTCTCTCTCTCTCTCTCTCTCTCTCTCCCTCTCTCTCTTTCTCGTTCGTAACCAGAGATATTGTTTGTTACCTGTGACAATTTTTTTAGTTGTTCCACTGTATATATTTTTCCAAAAGTCTTTGTTGTTATACTTTTTATTTTCAAATGTATTCTCCTTCTAGATGCCAGTATTCGTGATTGTGTTTTTGGAGAAACTAAATTTTTGTCTAATGAACTAGGAAAAGAAGTAAATTTTACTATTACCAGGGGAGACTTCTCACCCCTGTTAGCTTTTGTAGTGAATGAACTGAAAAATGCTCAGGTATTTTATACTTATGTAGGAATTTATTCCAAAATACTCTTATCATTTAATTAAATTTAATTTAGTTTTAACACTAATATTATTAATATATGTATACTTAATTTCTTAAGGTAAACATATTGCTCTTTGTAACCTTTTTTATTAGGTTCATGTTGCAAATAAATTAGAAAAAGATACGCTTGGAGAATACATAAGAAGCTTTTCTTCGGGCTCAATTCTTTCACACAAGGAAGGATCTCGGTTCTGGATAAAAAATAAAGAGCCAATAGTTGAGACGTAAGATTCTGGTTTGATTTTACTATGCATTTTTCCTATGTTGCATAATATCATTATATTTATGCATTTTGACTTATTTACCAAAAAAGAAAATTAAATCATTTTTTTTTTAATAAAATTTCAGTTACATTGGTTTCATTGAATCATATAGAGATCCTTTTGGTGTTCGAGGAGAATTTGAAGGTGAAACATTGAAACATGAACATTTTATTCATTCTCTTCATGCATGAACATTTTATTCATTCTCTTCATGCATGAACATTTTATTCATTCTCTTCATGCATGAACATTTTATTCATTCTCTTCATGCATGAACATTTTATTCATTCTCTTCATGCATGAACATTTTATTCATTCTCTTCATGCATGAACATTCGTTTTGATGAAAGTCTTTTCTTTTAGTGAGAAATGTGGTTTTAAAAAAAAAAAACATTGCCAGAATCAGTGGCGTCACTAGGGGGGTGCAGGGGGTGCGGACCGCACCGGGTGACGCCCTCACGAGGGGTGACACCCAAATGCAAAATATCTAGTTTTAGGCCTATATTCTTTTTTTGTAATTTAAAATAATTCAAAGCCGTATTTAATTTTTATAAATAAATAAAAATATCTCCGATTATTAACAGACACTGCGTACTTTTTTTTATTAATTATTTTAACGCACTGGCTCCGGATACGTCTAAGATGAACTCTTATGATTTAAAGTTATTTTCTTTTCGCGGGAAATTGCATAACCGAGCAATTTTTTCTGATTATACATTAAAATTGAAGTTATGTTTCTGTGGCTCTCTGGCAGAGTGGTTTAATCGTTTGGCCGTGACCCATATATGGCTAACTATATGCGGGTTCGATTCCACACAGAGACATACATTTTTTTTTAGATTTTTTTTTTTCAGGATTAGGGTTAGGGATAGGGTTAGGGTGTGGAGCAATATCTATTGATGGTCCCCGAAAAAAAATACATATCTCCCATTATTAACAGTAAATGACGTCATCAACGTCTGCAGTAAATAAGAGTGCTCATTCATTCTGTTTACTGACGTCATCAAAGTTTGCTAGACGTATACCGAAAAAAAAAATACGTAGTACGTCTTAGGCGTATTATTATTGGTATACTTGCACTGACCTATAGATGTCAATTATCGCTAAAATCTGACACCGGAAACGGAAAAAAAATAAAGTCGCGCATGCGCACATATATACGGTCTCTGGAAAAAAATATGGAGACCGGGGTGTCATGAGAGGGGTGACACCATGAGTTACCGCACCGGGTGACACCAACCCTAGTGACGCCACTGGCCAGAATGATTCTTAAAAAAATAAAGTAGAATACTTATAATTGTCTGAGTATTTTTTAATGGCTTTATATTTTAAGGCTTTGTAGCAGTAGTGAATAAAGCCATGTCAGCTAAATTCAAGGACTTGGTAAACAATGCAGAACATTTACTTGCTCATCTCCCCTGGCCAGGATACTATGAAAAAGATAAATTCTTGAAGCCAGATTTTACATCTTTGGATGTTTTAGCTTTTGGTGGTAGTGGAATCCCAGCTGGTATCAACATTCCTAATTGTAAGAACATTTATGTCATATATTTGATTCTCATAGTCATAACCTTTACATCATATCTTATTAATATATAAATGCAGCTATTAAACTTGTTTATATCATACGCCATGAATCAAAGTAGGCCTACATTTATCTATTTCATAGCAATCATTTAATAAGATTTGTACAATATGTCTGATGTCTACAACATTATCATATCCATATTTTAAAAAAAATAATATTCATTCTTATTTCTTTTGGATAGAGACAAGTAAACATTAGACACATTTAAGAATAGACAAGTCACTCTTTTCTTTAAAGTTTATTAACTCCGGTCATCGTTTCATGATATTTATTAAATACATTTATCGTGAATTAATGTTTTATTAAGTTTCATTTACACCTCCAACCATACTTTACACAAAGTTGCTAAAGCATCAACCCACTTTTAATATTTGGCCAACCTACCAAACAAACAGCAACAATTTTATCATAGTGATTTCTTCCAAAAAAAAATTTAACCGAAGAAATGTATATTATTGACGTACAATTATTTCGCCAATCAAGCAGAATGTCAAGGTATGGGTTTTTTCCTGCTACCACAGACAGAGAGGGGAGAGTATAGTGGGCCTAAACTGTTGATAGAAATGGCATGCTGCAACAGTATACTTGAGTGTGACAGAGTGTAAAGGTGTTGTGTGCTGACCACAACCGTTCACCACCGACAGCTGTGAATTTCATGGTTTGGGGTTATCCTCATTAATTACGGTACCACCACTGTCGAAAAAAAGGTTGTTGTTTTTTTAGGGCAGGAGACATCAATGATACCCTCCTAGACAGATCTCCCAGGCGACATCAATGATACCCTCCTAGACAGATCATGGTATATATCTCCCAGGCGACATCAATGATACCCTCCTAGACAGATCATGGTATATATCTCCCAGGCGACATCAATGATACCCTCCTAGACAGATCATGGTATATATCTCCCAGGCGACATCAATGATACCCTCCTAGACAGATCATGGTATATATCTCCCAGGCGACATCAATGATACCCTCCTAGACAGATCATGGTATATATCTCCCAGGCGACATCAATGATACCCTCCTAGACAGATCATGGTATATATCTCCCAGGCTACATCAATGATACCCTCCTAGACAGATCATGGTATATATCTCCCAGGAGACATCAATGATACCCTCCTAGACAGATCATGGTATATATCTCCCAGGCAGGTAGTGTCGCACGGTGACACGTTCAATGCAATCCACTGAACCAGTATACAAGTATTTTTCTTTTTGCGCCGCCACTACTAGCATGACATGGTGGTTTGTACCTGCCACACCAGCTTTATTGGCTGTGCATGATGCATGTCTGCCATGCCTACAGAGAGTAACAGTTTTTTTTTGTTTTGCCCCGCCACTGCTAACATGACAGAGTGTTGTGCGCCAGCCACAAAAGCGTTACGGGTGGCGCTGATCTGTGTCTGCAATACCATTAGAACGGTGAGGTAGGTGTGCTTGCTACATCTTCCGGCATGGTTGAATAAAAGTGTTTTAGCCCTTGCAAAAGCAGACCAGCAAGTGTGTGCACTTCTGAGAGACCAAAACGGCAAAGCGAAGAGTTTTTCCCGCCACTACGGACAGAAAGGAAGGGTACAGACCACCACCAGCCGTGAATACCATGGTTTCTGGTTTTCCTCATTGACTGTGTGGATAACGTTAAGGCCAATATGATAAACAATTTCATGAGCCCTGATCAGTTGTTTTTTCAAGATTTTTTTGCAATCAGGAGTAAATGAGCTCAAAGAAAAAGTTTTAGATTTAGCATGACCTTGTGTAATAAATAGGGCTGTACCGGAATCCGATTCCGGTTCCTGTTAAGCCGGATTCCGACAGTTTTAACAAATCCGGTTCCGATTCCGGTTCCGGTTAAAATGTGCCGGATTTAAGCCGGATTTCTTTGTTGTTTGAAATTTGTAGGAATTTTTTTTAGCGCAACATAATTTTGAAATATTTAGTGCTATACAAATAAATTAAAAACAATAACTTCCTTTGATTTTAAAACTACAATAACGTCGATCGCTTTTAGTTCTATATGTAAGTACAAATATATTAAAAAGAAAGATTTGAATCGTATTTAGTCTAGTACAGGGGTCGGCAACCTGCGGCTCTCGAGCCGCATGCGGCTCTTTCGATGTCAAGTTGTGGCTCTTTCGATTTCAAATTGCGGCCTGATCAAATACCGTAATATTGAAACAACAAATTTAGCGGCTCTTTAAAAATTGAGAAAATTGTAAATTATAACTTTAGGCTCTTCCGTCTCAAAAGGTTGCCGACCCTGGTCTAGTATTTCAACACTTTTTCTTCGGCTACTTTTGATTCCGTGTTTTCTATAAACTATATTTAGCTATCAAAGTTTAACTTTTTTTAAAGAGCAGACAACGATCTATTTTTGAGTGTTTACAGTTTTAAAAAAGTTCAATAATTTATTTTTCTGCACATTTTTTAATTTAGTGGTTTTTGTCACGATTCGGATAAAATTCCTCGCAATTTAGATAAATAACTTGAAATACATTTTTAATTGAACATTAAAGTGATATTGATTTAGATTTGAAATGCATTTTACTTTGCGTTTTTTATGGGAAATAGTCAGATAATGGTTTAAATGAAAGTATGAATGAAATAACACGGTTCGGTGACGTCACTATGGAAAACTAAAGAAAATAAGCTATCGGGTGGTGCCACAGTATATATATATATATATATATATATATATATATATATATATATATATATATATATATATATATTGGAATTCATTTATTAATAAACATGTTTATTACACTTTCTTAGATATGTTACCCATTTCTTTGTTTAAGTGTAATAAAAATCAATTAGATTAGGTACAGCTTTATTAAATTTTTTTTTTTTAAAAAGAAGAACCTGTTATTTTGACAGACTTATCTTTCTTAACTCAAGATTGGGGAAGGGGTTTTAGTCACACTAAATTTTCATTCTATTTTTCATTCTTATATCTTTTTTATGTTTGGCGATAAATTACTGCTTCGTTCGGAAAAGTTATTATTTAATTCGGTAAAATCCGGTTCCTGTTCCGATTCCGGCAGGATTCAAATATTAAATCCGATTCCGGTTCCGATCCTGCAGGATCTAAAAATTTTAATCCGGTACAGCCCTAGTAATAAAACATTTGGCATGTTTTTTAAAAAGGTAATTCTAAAATCTTATTGACAATACAGTATAAGTAGGGGTGTGACGGAGCTGATGAAAATCCGCATCCGTCGGATTCGGATTTGGCAAATTTAAATCCGTCGGATTCGAATGCGGATGCGGATTTGGCGAATGAGGGTGGGGGTATCTAAAATACGTTCATGGCCTAATACGACGTCTAATCTATGGACAGCTGAGTAAGGGTCCAGGAGTTTAGTTTTATCTGTTTTCTTTATATAGGGTTTTCGAAAGTCTCTAGGTTTGATCTGAAAACGGTAATTTTTCAAACGCAGTGGCTAGAGCTTCGTCTAGACGGACTTCGTATTATTTTTTATCGGGGTCCGTCTATAGATGTACGTATGCGCGACAATCGAGATTAACTTCCAACTCTTTAAACGATCGCCGACTTTAAACAGCATTATAAATCTTTTAACGTAATTTACTACCTTATTTTATCTTAACTCATAGGAAGAAAATGAATATAAATAGTAGACTGCATTTCTCGCGAAAATCCTTTAATTGAATTAGTTAATTTTTTTTTCCAATGCCGCATCGATAATAACTTTAAATAATTAGAGTTCTCATTCATTCTGTTTACAATAGAAACATACTTCTCCGATTATTAACAGCAAATGACGTCATCCACTTTAAAAAAAGTTTTATAAACAAATAAAAAAAAACATGTATAATTCTTTCCAATCTTTATTAATAGTGAAAAAAAAACTATACAGTGTTTATTTGTTTAAAAAATGTCACAAAAGAAATAAGGAATTTGTCACTGTCTTTTTCCCCCAAGACTTCGTTGGTATTTAATATAAGTATAAGAAAAAAAAACGTGTATTTTATATGGTTTCTGGGAAAGGGGGGGGGTAGGGGTGCGATAGATGCTAATTTAGCGCATTTTTTTTGTTTTATTCGTTAATTTTTGTAGTTTGAATGATATTGTTTTCCTCCGCCTTTAATAGGCTTGGACAGACCCGAAAAAAGTAATAAAGAATAATTGCCGTGCATGCGGACATCTTTACTCTTAATCTCAATTAGCGCGCATGCGCACATCTATAGACCGACCCCGAAAAAAAAAATAATACGGCGTCCGTCTAGACGAACTCTATTTTTTTTAAAAATCCGTCGGATTCGAATTTGCTCAAAAAACGTTGAAGTTCGAATGTCGTCGGATTCGAATTCGAACTTCGTCACATCCCTAGTTATAAGTTACCATTTTTTTTCCTAACTTTTTGGTCATACGGTTATAAGATGCCATATTTTAACTAATCATTGGCGACTGGTGGAAACAACACATAAGCTATAAAAAACAAACTCAGACAATGAAACATATAAAGATTACAAACTGTTTATTTATGAAATTTTAGCTTTAATCAAACCACAGGTACGCAGCCAGTAATTGTGGGACCCCTGACAAACTCTGGTCACTTTTCCTTACAATTTTGTTGTAGGAAAATAAAATAAAAGTTTGAAAGTGCCCCCTCCCTCTAGACAACCTATGACCCCTGACAGGTGTTTGAGTTACGTTCCCCCTCATTGCGGCCCTAGTCACTGTCACAGTTTTATTAAAATATCGCATCTTTAAACTGTATCACCATTATTGTTTTAGTAAAAAAAAATCGGCGCCTTATAAATATAAACATATCGCTGATAATGTTTAAGTAAAAATTCGGTAACCTATAATCATATCGCTGATACAGTATAATTTCTGACATTTCAAAAAATTTGTTTTCTAAGATATATATGTTAAAGTTATTTATGAACAGATGTATGGACTTCACACAATTTAAAGAAATATTTATTAGGTCCTAAATAAACTGTTTATAACTTACTGACATTTTAGATGATGACATTCGGCAGAATGAAGGATTTAAAAATGTCTCTCTTGGAAATGTTTTAACCTCCAGATACAAGGAGTCTAAAGTGACATTTTTAAAAGAAGAGGATAAAGTAAAGTTTCTGCTTGTATCTCTTTATAACGTATTCTTTAATTCATATACATTACTAGTATCTCTTTATAACGTATTCTCTAATTCATATAAATTAATTCACTTTTTTCATTTCCCTTGTACAATGTATTGCAATTATTTAAATAGGAGCTGTATACTAAATATAGCATCCAATCATTTGAAGTTCAAGTTGGTTTACATGAGCTGCTGGGACATGGTAGTGGAAAACTTTTTAGAGAGGTAAAACTAACAATAATTTCCATTCATTGACTAAATATACAACAAACAGAGTGTACAATCACATTTCTTATTAGATTTCCATTCATGTTTCCATAGATGCTTTCTAAATTGACACATTATTGCAAGACTTTTGATTTTTCAGCAATATACTATCTATGAAAAAATGATTACATTTTATTTTGATTATCGAAAATTACCCACTGATGGTCATAAAGATGCCCTAAGGCCAGTGGCGTAGCGAGCTTTACTCGCGCCCGGGCACAAAACCTTTTTAGCGCCCCCATTCGAAAACCATACCTTTTGGCGCCCCTTTGTGAGTAGCGCCCGGGGCATGATGCCCACTTGCCAACCCCTAGCTTCGCCACTGTCTAAGGCTCTTTTTACTAAATTTATTATTTTAAAAAAGTTATGGAAGGCTTTTTAGTTTTTTTTGAGTCTTGATGAAGATTTTGGTATAATTTCAGGAGGGCCAGGAAAATTTAATCTTTATCAAGGGAGTGCAGTGTTGCACACTGAAACCAATCAAAAAGTAAAAATGTTTTTTTTTATTTTTCGTGTTATATTGACTTGAAAAAGTCATTCATTATAATTTAACCCTGAACGTTTTTCTGTAAACATACACATTAACTTTGGTGCTGAAATATAACTGGATAGATATGTAGAATATTTATTTTTATCTATCCCGTCATACCAGATCACAAGTTGGTACAGGGTTAACGAGACCTGGGACAGTAAGTTCTCAACAATTGCCTCAACTTATGAAGAATGTCGTGCTGAGTGTGTTGGAATCTATTTGTGCCTTCATTCAAGGGTATTGAGGTGAGATTTTTTTAGTTTTCGGCTGTAATTTACCAAAATGCTGATTAGTGGGGCTCAGATTTTCATACAAATTATCCTTTTAATTATTTTAGGTATATTTCATTCTTTTAAAAAATATTTTTACGTAAGTGCACTGTTTGAATGCAATATAACAATTTAAATTATCTTATTTTTTAGCTTTATCGGCATATTTCATCAAAATGTCATTTAAAAAAATACGTTTAGGCACATTTTGGTGCAACCAACTACCTCGGTTGCAAAATACTTTTTTTTTGCAATTCTTGTTACTTGTTTGGAATTAAAAGAGCAAGTGGTGTTATCCCTTTGATGTTTGTCAAAACAAAAACATTTCGAACATTTATTTTCCAACATCTCCCCTTTTTATATAGGTCGCGCTGCTCAGAGGTCAAAATGTCATGACACAGGCCTACTTAGCGTAAAAATGAGGTGGCGAAGATGGGGTGGGGGGCAGGGGGCAAATGCCCAGGGGCCTGGCGAGTTTTAGGTCGAGTTTTAGGGGCCCGGACTGGGCTGGCCAATCAACTTTTGAAAATATTATTATCAACACGGGGGGCCGTGACAGCCCTGCCCAGGGGCCCGAAATTTCTGTCGGTGGGCCTGCTTATATGCATTTAATTTTTATAAAACGCTGAAAAATATGTTTATTTATTAATCAATCCATCTTCAATATACAGAGCACCTGAACATATTTTAGTACTGTTTACGCCACATTTTTGGTCTATTATTTGGCTTAAATCCTGGCTTTTTGGCTTTTTTATGTCACTGTTAACTGATGAGCGTTTCTGACATTACTATAAGATGTGGAGTTGAAAAGTACTATTATAACAATAAATGTCAACAGATGAAAAAAAATCAACAGTCGTGTGGCTAAATGGATTTTAAAATAAATTTCCTCAGTATATTCGGTCATACTGATGAAGAAGCTAATAATATTATCTATATTAACTGGCTAAATATGGTCAGGGCAGGTCTTCTGGCTTTGGAATTTTACTCACCTGAAACTAATTCATGGAAGCAGGTAACCTCACACTAGGTGCTAAGATATCTTTCCCAAAGAGACTTCATAGAGAGAATCTCTTTTTACTTTAACTAATTTATCTTAGTAAACTAGTATTATTTATATAGATTTGCGATTACTGAACTGTTATTCGTGTGCTCACATGAATGGCGAGATATGTTATATTGAGATATGCATGATAGAAGCTGGAGAGGGATTGTTAAAATTGAAAAATGACTAAGTGGAGATAACAAACCTGATCTGTGTGTGCCACTGGACAAGTTTAAAATTAGTTCAATTGGTAAATCCAGTTTATAGGTGCTGCCTACGCAAAGCTTCAGGTAAAGAGATACATATATTATTTCATTTAGTAGTTTCAGCTTGCCATTTGCAGATTTTTATCTATCAAAATGATTCATTCTAGCTAAAGAAACTGAAAACTAATAGTTTATTATTTTAACTGTAAAACCACAATTTTAAAGTAAATTGTGTTACATTATGGATATTATGAAATAGATTTTGAAATAAATATTTCTCAAAGACTAGATGTAAATAGGAATAGTATTCTAGTCAGAAATTTGCTTGGGACTGTCAATAGCATGTTACTCACAGTTGATACATATTGACCTCTTTTTTATTATGGTTAATTAAGTATTATAAACACACCATCGATCAGCTCTTGGTCCGGCCTTTCATTGAAATTTAAGAACCTATTGTGGTTCTTTAGTAATTATAAATCTACATCTGTGATCTGGGATTTTGCAGCGTCTATTACGATGAAAAAAATGTTACCAGTTGTACATATAACATTGAAAGGTCACAATAACACTAGAGATGGACATCAAGAGTAGTTGCAGTGAATACATTGAAGTAAATGAAGTGTATGGTCTACTTCAAGATATGCCAGAGTATGCGGATGTTATATTTATACTAAATCTGGAGCGGCCAATTCGCTACCTTTAATTAATTTCTCATTTATGTCGCTACCTTTAATTGATTTCTCTTTTATCTGTAGGCTTATACAGGCTTGCGGAGCCGAGCCGGAGCCGAGGAGCCGTGGAGCCGCTACTTTTTGCTGGAGCCGGAGCCAGAGCCGAAAAAATCTGGATTCTCCACGGCTCCCAATTTTTTTTTTTACAGCAGAATTTTTTTTTTAGCTTTAAAATTCCAAATTTGTTTGATTGTTTGCCTCCTACAATTTGAAATGTTGTCATGTTTTACGAACTCCACAACAGTAACATTTCAGTGCATCCAGAATCATATCATTATTTTCGACCAAGGTTTCACTAGTCGCCATTTTCATAAGTAATAAAAAGTTATTTCAATGATCAAATTAGCAAATAGTAAAATATTTTAAAGACTTCAGTATTTATATTTATTATTTATAAATTCGAAGGACATAGATAGAGAAATGCAAACTAAACATTTCTTATGATATACAATGAATGAGTGAATAACAGAGTGAACATAGCCAGTAGCCTTTCTATCTGCCTTCAGTCACAATTCTGTTAATTTTCATTAGTTTGTTTTACTGTAGAGAATATCGCTTAGGAAAATAATACATTCGTCGATAAACATAATTACAAAGTATTTATTTAACAAGAAAAAAAATAATTTGTTGAATACATTAAATATTGCCTAATAATTGTCTGGGGTTGTTCTGAACTATTTAGTTAACGTTGTAGTATTTTTGTGGAAAGTTTTTTCGCCGACACCGACACCGATATCGACTCCCGAAATAGTACAAATGCCGACATCGACACCGGACAAAGTACAAACGCCGACACCGACACCGGACAAAGTGCTGATACCGACATCGGGAAAAAAGTGCCAACATTACCGATAACGGCTCCCCAGCCCTGGTTTCACCAACGCTCTCTCCACTCTATTATAAAGATCTGCTGCAAAGAAAAATCACCAACCAAAAGGTAGAGCTGACATAGCATGTTGTGAGACCATGATTATTTGAGACAGCTAAAATGGTCTGGCCATATAGCATGTTGTGAGACCATGATTATTTGAGACAGCTAAAATGGTCTGGCCATATAGCATGTTGTAAGACCATGATTATTTGAGACAGCTAAAATGGTCTGGCCATATAGCATGTTGTGAGACCATGATTATTTGAGACAGCTAAAATGGTCTGGCCATATAGCATGTTGTGAGACCATGATTATTTGAGACAGCTAAAATGGTCTGGCCATATAGCATGTTGTAAGACCATGATTATTTGAGACAGCTAAAATGGTCTGGCCATATAGCATATAGCATGTTGTGAGACCATGATTATTTGAGACAGCTAAAATGGTGAGATATCGGGAACTTGAGCTAAGACCTGAAGAATTTCCTTGGTCCTCACCGGAGATCGAACCAGGTACCTTCAGGTCGACAGTCGAGCGCTTTACCGCACGACCATCCGTCCCCTTTGATCTCCCAAGTCATATTAGGAACGATAGATAACAAGCACAAATATATCACCATACGACAGACAACTGACTACCAAAGAGCTTTTTTTTTAATGTTTGGTAGTTATATTAATTAATGCAATTTTCTCTATCAATTTTTGTTTGTTTTATTACTGAGACTATTTAATTTCAGTTGTTTTTTAGAGCATTTTCTAAAAAAAAATGCTCTATTGTCCCTGTTTTGTCTGTCTGTCATCACCCTAGATCTCAACAACCATAAGTCCTAGACCCATGATGTATATATCATTTTGTAGGTCTTGGCCTGCCAAGTGTTCATCAAAAGTCCATTTCGCGATAGGACCTCTGAGGGCCGGGCTTCAGGGCTCCTAAGGGGCTTATATATTATATATACACCTTGTACGTTCAATAACCCATTCATTTGGTGCGAAATACTGCAGCACGTAGTTTCACCAAGATTTATTAAGAAACTCATCAAATGAAATAGTAAGCTTGTGTTCTGAGTTTAATTGAAAGTATCAGAGCTATGCAACAATTGACGGAGTTTTCGGATGATTAAATGAATATAATTTCGAATTTTTTAAATTATGAGTCCTATTTCAGTAACCACAAACCACTTGTAGTTAGATTTAAGAGACAATAATTTTTTTTTCAAATATAAAGAAACGTCTTTATAATTTTTTTTTATAGATATATGCATTGCACAATTGAATTTATAAACATTTCCAAAATTTACAAATATTTACTGAAAGCTAACAAACGTACTGATACATAACACGAAAATGCGCTAACACGTCCTGTGTCCAGAATGAAACAGGCTTAATTGCTTGTTTTTTTCTTTTTAGTTATCATGCAATTTTCTTGTGTACTATTTTAATTAATGATTGTATTATTTTGCTACTTCAGGTTTACAAATCTACAGCTGATGTGCAGGCTGCTACAAAGATGTACAAACGTTATTCAGAAGTTAATGATTGTGCTGAGCCTAAATTTTTAAGTATGCGCAACATTGTTATAGACAGAAAAGAACCTAGAAAACTTCTTGTACAACAGCACACTTTCCTTAAAGGTTAATTTTTATATTTATTTTAAATATCTTTAGGTAAAACTGCTGTTTTATACATTATTTTATTGCTCTAAACTTAGCAAAGGTGTTAGTTATACTAATGTACCGTCTGAAATTTGTAGAGCCAGTTTTAATCCCTTATTTTTCATGCAGATGGTGTTGTGCGATTAAAGACTTATGAGCCATCAGCCAGTGGTTTGATACAATCTTTTGTGGACAGGTTTCCAACTAATGACATTGATGCTGTTATAAGTCATTTATGGGCAAAAGAAATGACATTATTTTATTAACAGATATGGCTACACAATTTTAGTATCAAAATCTTTATAAGACTCTCATTAGTTGGTTAAGAATTCTGATTTGTTGTATTTTTATTCTACACACTTCAAATACTAGAGAGAATCTTTTAACAAAATTTTTTTTTAAATTAAACAAGCTTTTTATTGCAATGCACTAAACAAAAAGTTAATCCAAGGCCAAACAAATATTTATAGAAATTATAATCATTAAAGATAAAAGTGTGTGTATGATTTATCTACTGCGTAATGTTATAATATTTGACATGACAAAATATTTTTTTATTTGGATTTAGTATTAGTAAAGTATCCGATGTTAACTTTGATGTTAACGTGTGCATATTTATGTCACACTCTTTAACTTTTTTATTATTGTGCTTTCTATTACTAATGTAGCATTGAATAAAACATTCCTTTTAAGTATATTTTTTCTCTAGAGGTTTAGTGATTTTTTTAAATAATTATTTGTATGCCTTCATAGTAAAATTCATAGGAAATTTTTGGATAGTATATATATTTAAGCCTTGCTTAGCTATATAAGCTGGTTCTGTGTGCATTGAATATAGTTATGTATAATCTTTCATAATAAAATGATTACAGTTTAAATATATATATACTGAATTTATTTATAGAAATTATATGGTGATGATTATTAGATCCATTCTTTATACAAATATATAGAATGTATTTGTTTGTTTGTGCTTTGTATATGGCTATAAAAACATCAATCAATTTTTTCTCTAAGAGTTAGACCGGCAACACTCACGCCTCGTCCCTGTTCGTAAGCCTATACACCTTTCTCAAAAAGTAGTCCCCTTACTGAATTGTTTGTTTAAATGGACAAGATACACTTCCGGTACCAATTAATGTATGCGAATTTGCGAATAATAAATTTCTGTTGCCGCTATTCTTTTAATTTTAATCATGAAAATCAAATAGTCAAAATTTAATATATTTTTCAGTGTGATTATTTATTATTATTATCTTAAAAGTTGAAGCTAAATAGTAGAATGGTTAAAAAAATAATATCATTGACCATCACCTCATCATAATGAGGTAGTAGTTTCAAACCTTTTACTACCGATTTTTAATTACTATATATGCTAACCAAAAATATACTGTTTTACATATGACCCTACATAAGTCCCTACATTTATCCCTACATAAGTACGTACATAAGTCTCTACATATGACCCTACATAAGTCCCTAAATGACATATGTCTTTACATATGTCCCTACATATGACCCTCATAAGTCCCTACATATGACCCTACATAAGTCCCTACATTAATCCCTACATAAGTACCTACATAAGTCTCTACATATGACCCTACATAAGTCCCTACATAAGTCCCTATATAACATATGTCTCTACATTTGTCCCTACATATGACCCTACACAAGTCTCTACATATGACCCTATATAAGTCTCCACATACGTCACTACATAAGTACCTACATAAGTCTCTACATATGACCCTACATGTCCCTACATAATTACCTACATAAGTCTCTACATAATCTGATATCGAGTCATTTTGTGACTTTAAAATCTTGTCAACGTCAGAAAATTAAATTTTGGTAATAAATTTAAACTCATTATATCTTAGATAAGACGAAAATGTAGAAAAAATAATCGAGAATTAATAGAATTTATCGAGCTAAGTATTAATCAAGTATTTAAATATCAATAACACAAAGCGACCGGAAGCCCATTATGATCTTTTCACAAAGACAGCTGACGCGCAGGAATACATGTGAGAAAGGTCCATATGATGCAATTTTGGAGTGGATTTTTTAAATTGTCTTTGTAGTGTGTTATTATTGACATTTAAATTGTTAATTTCGCATTATTCATTCTGGAATGTACACTGCTGTGCGCTCTTTTTCTTTCAGAGTTCAATTTTAATAATTAATATGGCATCTGTACCTCAAAAGACTTTCAAAACTAGATCTGAAATCGATGTCTGGTTGATTGGTCAACAGTTAGAATCTCTTGATTTAGTCACTTGTTCTAACAGCCTACCAACTATGGGTCTCACTTTCTGTCGTTTGCTTTATTACTTGAAGAGTCAGAAGCTTTCTCTCTCTGAAAGCTGCTCAAATGTGATCGATGAAGTTTTTGCTATATGGTTTATAGCGCACATCCCAACGACACAGAAAGCCAATGCTGTTGCCAAGCTGAAAGCATTGTACGAGAGATATGTTAAGCTTGGCGAGAACAAAGGCTGTCCAAGTGATAGGCAGATGGAGTTGAAAGTTGAATTTTTCCAGCTGATGAATCAACAACAGTATCATTGTCAACAAGTACAATATATAAAGCTAGAAAAAATGTTTGCCAATCAGTCACAGTAAACCAGAAGGAGATGTTTGTGCCAAGCACACCATTAGTTGCTCATTTTGATGGAAAATTACTACCAGATGTTGGTGACCAATCAGACGAGCTAGTTGATCGAATACCAATTGTTGTGTCTGGAGTGAAGGTTGAAGAGCTTCTGACAATTCTACAACTTCCAAGATCAACTGGTGAATTAATGGGTAAAGCTGTGGTTCAGATACTACATGAGTTGAAAGGTGTCCCAGAATGGCTGGCTGGTCTTTGTTTTGATACAACAAGTTTTAACACAGGAGTTCATACTGGCGCCAGAACAGTTGTTCAGCGGATGTTTGACAAACACCTTCTATTTCTAGCATGCCGTCATCACATCTTTGAAATAATATCAGCAGCAGTGTTTGACAAGTTGTTTAAATCATCTGGGCCACACTTTTTACTGTTCAAATGTTTCAAGGAAACGTGACCGACCCTTGATACATCACGATTTGCTGCTATTGATGTCTCTACATCCAGCTCAGAGTTGACAAACAGTGAGAAAGCTTGGCTTTATGAGAAAAAAGCAGACCATGATGCTTAAAGGGGGCCCAACATGAGTACACTATTATTTGATTAACAGGAATTCTCTATCAAAATAGTATGCACATATATGTCACTTACTAATTGTATAACAAACATCATTTCATGTCTTATA
This sequence comes from Bulinus truncatus, assembly GCA_021962125.1. NCBI lineage: Eukaryota > Metazoa > Mollusca > Gastropoda > Planorbidae > Bulinus > Bulinus truncatus. The sequence continues at coordinate 5,898,521 of JAGDYQ010000011.1, forward strand.
GGTTCTTGGCTATACTGGGTCAAATATTGATGAAAACTGTCTGAAGTGCAATGTTTGGAAATTTTTAGGGCATTCTTTGTGCAAGCTACACTTAAGATGAATACATCATTCAACTCAGGATAAAACAATGAGTAAATACTGAAAATTTCAGTCTGATACCTTTTTTAGTTTTTGAAATATTCACGTTCAAATTTCGCGAAAATGTAAATGTTACGCGAACTCGCGACTATCCTTAAAACTTTAAAAAATTATATCTCACAAAGTTTTTGACCAAATGGTCTGAAATTTTCAGGAATCACTCAACTTTGAATGTACAACAAGCCCTGAAAATTTCAAAAAGATTTGAGAGGGTCGGGTGACATGGAATGACCCTTTTGCAAAAAAAAAACTTAAAAGTGTGATGCTAATGAGCAGTCACTTAGACGCAATATTTTTTCCTATAATTTGGCTTACGTATTACTGACCCGAAACCTCACATTTCTGGGGGGTATGCGAAAGTGAATTTAAAAAATTTAACCATTATCCTTTGAAACACTCTAGTGCATATGAGAGTAATGTTGGGGGTTTTGTGGGGGACTTTCGAAGTTGTGGCATATAGTGCGCCCATCAATATATACTCCTATGTATACGAATCTGAAATACTTATCACTTATAGTTATTATCATGTATAGGCAATTTTTAGCTGCCATTTTATTTTAATTAACATTTAGAATACATGTTGGCTTACTATAAATCCTCGGTTATTTTTTTTTATTATTTATTAAATTTAATGTAAATCTCAAAAGTGCTTTGAGGATGCTTTTCTTTCACACATAGTTTTTCTTTCGCCCAATACTGAGATTACTAAAATGTTACAAAAAGCTATAAACTGGACGATTATTATCTTACTAGTATTTTAGCCCGTCGAACGACGGGTGTAATTTTCTATTTTTTATAAAAAAAACTTGAATTAATGTTCACACAAAAACAAAATAGCCTTCCCAATATATCTTAATACATAATCACAATAGATAACAGGCGGGCATTTTTTGAACAGCAAGGCTCGTCCATTTTTCAATACGATTAAACTCAACTGCAAGCCCCTAGCGTTTTTTCTGGCCCCCTCAGCTTGTTTGCTCTACTTAGTAACATTTATTTCCTGCCCCCCCCCCCCTGCTATTGGCCTGGCCCCTGCTGTAGAATTTTCACGCTACGGGGCTCCTCAGCTGTCAGCAACCAAAAAATTCGTTGTGAGCGAGTTATGAACGGCAACTCAAACTAGTGTCTGCTTACTGATAGAATCACTAACGTTTAAATAGAGTTTTTTGTTCCCTCTGGTAGTTTTCATATCGTGCGATGTATGAACTTTACCTTTTCGGCAGCATTGTGTAAAATTACCATCAGATGGCATTTCTTTTAAAAAATGTTTAGCATTACAATTTTCACAAATTACATTTTAATATTCCGCAACTATGCATTTCAATGTAATTTTCATTAATCATATGTGCTCTTGCTATATTTTGCATTGCTGGACTTTTCATTCTCTTCTGTTGACGAACTAAAGCCATATGCACTGTTATTTTTCTTTTTTTTTCACGGATTTCTTGTGATTCATTTTGCCTAACAGAAGTCATGCACTGCCGATTCAATTATTGTAAAGCCAGTGCCAAACCTAGTGATTTGGGGGCCCGTGGACTTGGCCTCTTTTGGGGCCCCTGCATTTTGACGTTCGATACCATGACATGAGATTATGTACTTAATATTTAATGTAAAAATAATGTTGGGGGCTCCCCTCAAGCTGAGGCCCGGTTAGACTTTCGAGTTTGGACCCCCTAACCCCACCCTAGGTACGCCTCTGTATTCAGCTTTGATACATATTTTCAAAATAATTTTTTAAGTTACGAAATAATTAAAAACTAATTAGTTGTTGTTTCTTTTTCTTACAACATCCCAAAGGATAAATTATTTCAATTTAAAAAATGTCAAAGATATCTAATATATCTAATTAGTAACTTTTCATTAAAACAACCAAAAGGATAAATTCTAAAAAAAATGTCCCTGAGAGAAATCGAACCTGGATAGTCAGCATAAAAAGAGATAGCGCCAAGCTGCTTATTCATTCAGCCACCACGTCACACGATTTATGTGACCATTTTCGAGAAGTCGAATGCGCTATTGTTTTCGTTTTTTCCATCTGTCATCACCCTAGATCTCAGCAACCATAAGTCCTAGACCCTTGATGTATATACTTTTTTGTAGGTCTTAGCCTGCCATTCCTGCATCAAAAGTCCATTTCGCGATCTGACGTCTGAGGGCTGGGCATCAGTGTTTCTTATGGTACCGTTTTTTACTATATAAGCTATATTAATAATTATGTCATTTTCATTTATAATATTTTTTTTCAGATATATGCATTACACAATTGAATTTATAAACATTTCCAAAATTTACAAATAATTACTGAAAGCTAACATACGAACTGATACATAACACGAAAATGCGCTAACACATCCAGTGTCCAGAATGGAACAAGCTTAAGATGCTGGTTTGAACAGCAAGGCTCGTCCACTTTTCAATACAATTAAACTCAGCTGTCAACAACCACAAAACAATAGTTGTGAGCGAGTGATGGTTGGCAACTCAAACTACAAATAGCTTACTGATAGAATCACTAACGTTTAAATAAAGTTTTTTGTTCCCTCCTTTTATTCAATATTTACTTTGTGCAGAAATGACCTACATTTCATACGTCACAAATTACGTTTTACCCGTCAACGCTAACCAACCAAACTAAACCAAACAACCAACCTAACAAACCAACCAAACCAACCAATCAATCCAAACAACCAACCAAACTAACTAACCAAACCAGCTAACCAATCAACCAAAAGAAAACAAACCGAGCCAACCAATCCAAGCAACCAAGCCAAAACCGTCAATGCCACATCGTTCACAAATTACGTTTTATCCGTCAACGCTAACCAACCAAACCAACCAAATTAATCAATCAAATATTCTACTAAACCCATATAGAGCTGTACGGTACCACGACAACTGTTTCTACTAAACCCATATAGAGCTGTACGGTACCACGACAACTGTTTCTACTAAACCCATATAGAGCTGTCCCACGACAACTGTTTCTACTAAACCCATATTGAGCTGACACATGACAACTGTTTCTAGTTTTCTACTAAACTGCGTTTGAAGAAAAGCCTGTTAATTAAACAAGCAATTTAAGTCTTTTCCGTTTCGGTCAAAGGACATTTTAGAGCATTTTCGTGTAGTAGTGTTATTATTTCTTTGTTGTCTGCTGCATAATTACATCACTGATAAAGAAATTTGGAATTTGTATTATAATACAAAAAATTACCGTAATTGAAGTTGCAATCCATCACTTCGTTAAAATAATATTGATGCCTTATTCCTTGCAACCAGTGCACCAGGAAGAAGTGCTTATAATCGTGTGGAACATCGAATGGCTCCATTTAGCAGCGAACTGTCTGGTGTCATATTGCCAAATGAACATTATGGCATTCACTTTGATTCGCAGGGCAGAACAATAAATGAGGATTTGGAAAGAACAAACTTCAAGTTTGCAGGTGAAACTTTAGCTGAAATCTGGTCGCATGTGATTGTTGACCAATTTCCAACAGTTGCAGAATATATTAACCCTGAGAAATCTTAATTGGATGCAGCAGGACTGATGTCGAAGGATAAGAATGGTTTGACCATCATGTTCGCACCAGCCAATACTTCACTCAAATTGTGAAATGTCAGGACATAAAATGTTGCGACAAAGTACGGAGCTCATTTTTCAACGCTTTACCTTCGAGAATATTTCCTCCTCCAAATCCAATCCCAATCAACCAAACAACTGATGGACTCAGAGCGTCAGAAAGAGCAGATGCAGATGCACATACATTTCCTTCATTGTTTGTTTGTGGCACAAACTCTCAAATTTGATGATATTATGCCAAGACCAACAGGAGTTTTTAAAGTGCAACCATGTGATCTGTATTGTCCATCTTTGCAGACCACCATACATGATCGAATTTGCAAAGTGTGTCACTTATACTTTGCCTCATAAACAATGTTGAAGAAACATACAGGATAACACAGAGCTCGGACGCATGAGAATGTAAAAAAGTGAGTTTCCTTAGCCCTAAAGGCCATCGGGGCAGATGAAGTGTAGAATTCATCTGTTTCTATAACTCTGAAAGGCATATGAAGGGATTGTGTGGTTTGCACAATTCCCAGCCGCCTTTACTCCCCCAACATAAAGTCAGGTACCCATTTAAAGCTGGGTGGACGTGGGAACTTTCACCAAGACCTGAAAAAGTCCTAAGGTTCTCACTGAGATTTTAACCCGGGACCCTCCGCTCGACAGTCGAGCGCTCTATACCACTCGACCACCCGTCTCCTAGGAGAATGTGTCAACCCCAAATTTTCCAGAACCAACTCAGCTAAACCTGGTTCGTCCTTTGAGGATCGCTGCTAGAAGGCAAAGAGACTCAGTTGGGCAATTATTGGCAGAATGAAAAATGCACATTCAGAGAATGTTGAGTGGCTGAGAGGATGAAGTTGATCTGTCTGCAACTATCCTTCCAGGAAACGATGATGGGGAAAGATTTATGTCATTCTTAACTTTGGATGAACACTTCACTTTACTATGGATGGATGAGGTCTAGTGAATTTTTTTTAATTAAACATAATTCACAGGTCCACCATAAACATATTTAATATAGCACAAGAGCTGATCACATAATTTGTCAATCTAGTCCTTTTTTTAGTCACAATGTTTTGTTTCCATTTTTATTATTTAATCACTGGTTGAGGTCAAGTTTCGCTAATCTACTTCTTATCCTGTGTCAATCGAATGGCATAATCGGAAGATTATTCTCAAAGTTCACCTCACCCATTGTAAATGAATAGGTGCAGCAGATAAATGATGTTTATTATATAATTGTCAATCTAATTTTGGCAATTTTTTTTTTTCAAATTCAATTGATTGAGTTACTGTTTCGAAGAATAACTGATACAACTATTGGACAATTAGTTATTCTACTATTAAACTCATTTAATAATCTGATAATTTTTTTAATATTTATATTTTAAGACAGTTTAATAGTGAAGTAAGTATTTCCAGTTTTGATTAAATTTTAATTTGTTCTTAATAAAAAAAATTGTCGGAAAGTGTGACGTACATTTAGGGGGGGTCCCGAAATTTGTGACACTTTGTGACAGGGGAGGAGGGGGTAAAAAATCGTCAAAAATAGCGTGACGTACTTTATGGACGGCCCCTAAGGGGCTTATATATTATATATATGAATTTCCGAACTACACTGTATTGTTCATTAAATCAGATTCATTTATGTGAATAATTACAGCACGTAGTTTCACCAAGATTTATTAAGAAACTCATCAAATGAAATAGTAAGCTTGTGTTCTGAGTTTAATTGAAAGTATCAGAGCTATGCAACAATTGACGGAGTTTTTCGGACGATTAAATGACTATAATTTCCTTAATGTTTTCAATTATGAGTCCTTTTTTTCAATAAACGTTGAAACCAATTTAATGGATTAAGAGAAAATATTTTTTTTCAAATATAAAGAAACGTCTTTATAATATTTTTTTACAGATATATGCATTACACAATTGAATTTATAAAATATCTCTGTAATTTCATAAATATTTACTGAAAGCTAACAAATATACTGATACATAACACGAAAATGTGCTAACACGTCCTGTGTCCAGAATGGAACAGGCTTAATTGCTTGTTTTTTTCTCATAATGCTTTGCAATGCGGAGACGTGATTAAACACATACGTGTACAGAAATGGACAGTAATTGTTTTCATGACACATAATTAATTGATAAAGGCGAATAAAGAATAGAGTTTGATTTAAATGTACACTAATATACAGTTGTTACCGGTGCCACACACTTGCAGGATTGGTGAGACACAGACGGGGGGGGGGGACACAAAAATTATGAGTGTTTTGTGATGATTACAAGTAATCGGAAGTAAACGGTTGTTATCCAGATGCATTCTTTTTTTTTTTTTGTTATTATTTAACTCATATAAGGTATAAGGGTCTAAATAGCAGACGGGTGTTAGTGAATACTGGTAAGGGGGGGCTTTTTAGTTGGGCCCAAGACATCCCTGGGTTTCGTTTTTACTTTCGGTAAGTTCTTTGGGAGGATATGTAGCTGTTTTATTGTTATGACGTTTATTTAGATCAATTGATAGAAATAGGACAGGTAAAGTATAAAGGGAAATATAGGTATTCTACAAGAAAATATCGCACAAAAAGACATCAGTTTGGCATTATTTTTAAAAGACTGCGAACAAGTAGCCACAACTTCAGGCCTTTATTGTCATTTATATATTCCACTGTCTTGAAAAATATCGCCGTTTGTGGCTTATAATATGGATTAATGTTTTCTTTGAGTCGAATCTAAGACTTTCGCATATACAGAAGGTAAAACGTCAAGAACAAATTGTTATATATTTTCGAAAAAAAAAATGTCATTATTCCTGTTTTTGTCTGTTTGTCTGTCCGCTGACAAAATTTTAGACTTTCAACAACCATAAGTCCTAGACCCATGATGTATATATCATTTTGTAGGTCTTGGCCTGCCAAGACCTTGGTCCATTTCGCGATCTGCAGACCCTCTGAGGGCTGAGCAAGGGCGTATATAACCACAGCATTAAGAGAAGTCACAAAGAGATGAGAACAAAGGAGGCAATATATCTAAGCAAACTATAGTCTTGAATCAAGCATTGAGAGGAACATTGTAGGTCTTGGCCTGCCAAGACCTTGGTCCATTGGGCGATCTGACCTCTGAGGGCCGAAAAAGGGGGTGAAGGAAAAAATGTTTACTAGATATATGCTAAGATAACAAAGGAGCGCACTATATCTAAGCAACCATAAGTCCTAGACCCATGATGTATATATCATTTTGTAGGGGTGGCCTGCCAAGTGTACATCAAAAGTCCATTTC
>JAGDYQ010000011.1:5906011-5919376 GCA_021962125.1 Bulinus truncatus
AGAGCATCTTCGAAATAAAATGCTCTATTGTCCCCGTTTTGTCTGTCTGTCTGTCCGTCATCACCCTAGATCTCAACAACCATAAGTCCTAGACCCATGATGTATATATCATTTTGTAGGTCTTGACCTGCCATGTGTGCATCAAAAGTCCATTTCGCGATCTGACATCTGAGTGCCGAAAAAGGGGGCGTATTAAGTACCGTTTTTACTATATAAGCTATATTAACAAAGGCGCGCCCTATATCTCAGCAACCATAAGTCCTAGACCCATGATTTATATATCATTTTGTAGGTCTTGGCCTTCCATGTGTACATCAAAAGTTCATTTTGCGATAGGACCTCTCAGGGCCGGGCTTCATGGTTCCCAAGGGGCTTATATATTATATTTAGATTATAAGCTAAACAAAAGGGCGTAATCATTATTTATTTTAGTAACAGTTATTAAACATGACTTACTTCCCTCTCTATTTATACATGAAAATGCTCTTAAACGTCCTGTTTTTACAGGCTTAATTTTTGCTTGTTTTAAACATTTATAGTACATGAGGCCAATGGAGATCAATCGATGACTGTTGTGCTATTTCTTGTATTCAAATACTTGTGGTGTTATTAATATTTGAATAAATGAACTAGTATGTGGCACTTATAAGTACTTTTTTTTACTAAATAAATTGTTTGACTATATAAAAATTACCAGAATGCGGAGCTCATCACATTAATGATATAAATAAATTGAGTTATATTTATTGACCTATAGATTCTAGATAAATTAATTACAATTAAACATTATGTTGAAGTCCATCAACTAATTAGCCAGAGACCTTACGGGAAACCACTTCAAAATCCAATCCACTATTTCATTAATATGGTTATTATGCCTGAAATAAGTCCACATATAGATAATAAAATAGAAGATAAAATGAATTGTGTCCTCAAAACTAAACATTAAATTGATATTTATTGAAACAAAAAAGAGGGTCATAATTAGGGATGTGACGGAGCTGATATAAATCCACATCCGTCGGATTCGGATTTGGCAAATATAAATCCGCCGGATTCTAAAATACGTTCATGGCCAAATACGACGTCTAATCTATGGACAGCTGAGTAAGGGTCCAGGAGTATAGTTTTATCTGTTTTTTTTTAATATAGGGTTTTCGAAAGTCTCTAGGTTTTTTAAACTTTAGTTACGATTTCTACGACCGTGTTTGATCTGAAAACGGTAATTTTTCAAACGCATTGGCTAGAGTTTCGTCTAGACGGACTTCGTATTATTTTTTATCGGGATCCGTCTATAGATTGCGCTTGCGCGACAATCGAGATTAACTTCCAACTCTTTAAACGATCGCCGACTTTAAACAGCATCATAAATATTTTAACGTCATTTACTACCTTATTTTATCTTAACTCATAGGAAGAAAATGAATATAAAGAGTAGACTGCATTTTCCGCGAAAATCCTATAATTGTATTGGTTATTTTTTTTTCCCAATGACGCACCGATAATAACTTTAAATAATTAGAGTTCTCATTCATTCTATTTACAATAGAAACATACTTCTCCGATTATTAACAGCAAATGACGTCATCAACTTTAAAAAAGTTTTATAAACAAATAAAAAAGACATTTATAATTCTTTATAATCTTTATTAATAGTGGAAAAAAAAACTATACAGTCTTTATGTGTTTAAAAAATGTCACAAAAGAAATAAGGAATTTGTCACTGTCTTTCCCCCCTAGACTTCGTTGGTATTTAATATAAGTATAAGAAAAAAAAACGTGTATTTTATATGGTTTCTGGGAAAAGGGGGGGGGGTGCGATAGATGCTAATTTAGCGCATAATTGTTTGTTTTATGCGTTCATTTTTGTAATTTGAATGATATTGTTTTCCTCCGCCTTTATTAGGCTTGGACAGACCCGAACAAAGTAATAAAGAATAATTTCCGTGCATGCGGACATCTTTACTCTTAATCTCAATGGGCGCGGATGCACACATCTATAGACGGACCCCGAAAAAAAATAATACGGCATCTGTCTAGACGAACTCTAGCCTCTGCGTTTTTCAAATTCGAATCCGATCGGATTTTTTTAAAAAAGTTCGATGTCGTCGGATTCGAATTCGAACTTCGTCAGATCCCTTGTCATAATTCTTTTTCCAAGGATATGGGGTTGATTAGTGATAGGGGGTTGATCAGTGATTGATAGTGGGTTGATCAGTGATTGATGGGGGTTGATCAGTGATAGGGGTTGATCAGTGATTGGGGGTTGATCAGTGATCGGGGGTTGATCAGTGATAGGGCGGTTGATCAGTTATAGGGAGGTTGATCAGTGACAAGGGGTTGATCAGTGATTGATAGGGGGTTGATCAGTGATTGATAGAGGGGTTGATCAGTGATAAGGGCTGATCAGTGATAGGGGGTTTATCAGTGATAGGGGGTTGATCAGTGATAGGGGTTGATCAGTGATTGATAGAGTTTGATCAGTGATAGGGCGGTTGATCAGTGATAGGGGGTTGATCAGTGATAGGGGGTTGATCAGTGATTGATAGGGGGTTGATCAGTGATAAGGGGTTGATCAGTGATAGGGGGTTGATCAGTATTTGATAATTTAAAAAGTTAGACCAAGCAGTTGACAGTTAACCAGTCTTAGGATGTCCACAGAAGAATGATTGACTATCTGTTTCATAAGTGCGTGTGAGAGGAAGATACATTCTTTAATAGATGGATTGAATTTATGAGATGCGATAAACTGTAAGATGTGTCTAACAATTCAGAATGTTGCATTTTAAAATTGAAAATTGGGTTTTCCTGAACTAATGTTCCACTGGCCTAAATCTGTTCTACAGTTGCCCGTTTCGGGGCTTTCCTGAATTAAGGTTCCACTGGACTCTACTGCTGTCGTGTTTTCTATTTAGAATGACCTTTGCCTGCCCTTTGGTTGGTTTTAGTATTACTCACCTTTCACACGCCTAGAGGTACCCAATTTAACATATATTCAATGTGTACACAACTGCCCCAAATTAATGGCCAGTATAATAATTCCAATGCTATACGATTAAGATATTCAATTTACATATAATCACCATATTAAACATTACCATATAAAATATGTTTTATGAAGTACGTTGATAATGCTCAGCTTTTTAAAAGACGAATCCACATGCTGGAAAAGGCTAGTATGACCTCAACCGCTTCTTGCACACACACTCACACACACACACACACATATATATATAGCACATGGGCGTCGTTCTAGCTAGACTAACTTCTTATTGTACCGTGGCTACAGAAACGTTTAATCTAACCAGATGTCCTTAAGTACACTTTACCAATTTTACTTTATGAATCAATAGAGCGTTAACCTTCTCAGTGTCATGTGCTAGACTGGCTTAACACGCTTCGTAAAATGCCTGATGTAAAATAACCAATGCGTTTCTCAAGTGGGATTCGATTTATACGCACCGTGTCTATAAACAATGACATATATAAGTTGACGTATGCGATTTGACTATAATATTCGAACTAAGCAAAATTGACTAATTAAACTGTGCTTTATAAATGCTGACCAGCACGATACCCAATAAACAAAACTTGACATAAAATGACATACTGAAGTAGTTGTGAAACTAAATATTCAGTTGACATTTATAAAAAAGGTGTAGTTACTGGAATGTAACTGTTCCTCCACAAAGATTATATATATTGAAGACATACTAATGAATTCACACACAAAAATGGTGTGTCCAAACTTATAGTCTTTTACTATATTTACTTTTAAAAGATAAACTGACAAAAAAACTTGACAAATATTTGATTTGCCAGACAACCTTGAAGTTATTGTTATTTATTTCTTTTTAGATTATATATATATATATATATATATATATATATATATATATATATATATATATATATATATATGTATATATATATCTGTTACAGATGAGATGCGTTCTGTAGTTAGTCTCACCAGTTCCAGGGCTCACCTTTGGTACACCTTACAGTTTGTCCATCCCATCACCTGAAACTAAAACTGGTAGCCTGTCAACTGAGCAAATATTGCTGGAAGTATCTTTGCATCCAAATGGATTACTAATTGGCAAGTTGGCTCAAAATTATCTTTCATCGCTTTAGAAAATTCATGCCTATCACTTCCTTGCGCATGTTGAATAGTGCTACGTGAAATGGAAAGTGCATTTGGATCGTGACAAAGGGCTGCAGCAATAGGAATAAGTAGTCAAACAGCTTCACGATCAGACGTTTTATTACGGTCAAAGGTACTTGTTACATTTGGATTCAGCAATGGGTTTTGAGAGGTTTTCTTTATATGAGTTATCTTGTCTTGCTTTTTACCTGATTTGCTAATTTTGGTTGGTATATACTCATCGTCATATTTAATTTTATCATCAAGAACACTGCAGGCAAATTCACAGTCATCAACAGGAAGTTATGACATAGAATAGTTAAACAGCCAACCCTAAGTAAGTAAAATATAACACAAAGAACATGATACAGTAAGTAAATATGAAAAATGTAAATTACATGAAAGTTCGGCAATTCTCGATGAAATTTTGAAAATCCATGGTCGTTGAGCATCACCTGGCAGTTGGCACAAGAGGCTGAAACTCTGCCCTAATTAAAGTTTTGCTATAAGGAAAAAAGTTAGAGGATGTCTTGCTCTGTAAGTGAAAGTTGAGTTTTTTTGGCCACCCTAATATATATATATAATATGACAGATAGATGGATGGATGGGTGTGGATGAACAGACAGACAGACAAACAAATAGATAGATAGATAGATAGATAGATAGATAGATAGATAGATAGATAGATAGATAGATAGATAGATAGATAGATAGATAGATAGATAGATAGATAGATAGATAGATAGATAGATAGATAGATAGATAGATAGATAGATAGATAGAAACTAGTGAACCGTGTACGAGGATTTGAAGTCCACGACACAAGTGTCTGTATTTTATATGGCTACCGCTTGGTATAATTAAAACATATATTTACCATCTCAACAGACATTTTTAAACTCAGCCATATATCTCTAAATTTCGTTAATATGAACTATTTTAACACTAATAAAATTATGATTGGCGCATGTGATTATTGAATAATGTCAAATATGAAATACATTGTAAATAAAGTCCGCCTGAAAATCTTGAGTATCTGAGAATTCCCGCGACTTTCAAGGACATTAATCTATTGCAAAATATTTCAAGTAGCATAACTGAGTTTTCACGCCCCACTTCACGTGGCTTCATTTGAAAACATCAAAATTGAAATCACTGCCACGGTACGCTGATTTGCTTTCATCGCCAAATATCGGCACTGAATCGGCTAAATTCATGGGCCCCCATAAATATTTATGGAAATTATATTGACTAAAAAAGAAACATGAGCGCCAATTATTTCATTTTTTTAATGGCGCCCATGTTTTATTGTAGTAAATAAAATTTCTACAAACATTTTGTATGATTTAAGTCAACGGAAAAACATGTTTACTGTTTAATACTTTTTAATGAAAGACTATTATTTAATAATTTTTTAAACATTTATATGTTATACTTTCTTAGTGGTAAAGTATGCATATTGATTTAATGTTTATAATTATTATAAACTAAAAAGTTGTGTTATATCATTCCGCTATTTCCCTCTTGGTATAAACAATAGCTATAACCAGCCACGCGTTGCTGTGACACAGTCTGGTTAAATTGAAAGGAGAAACGGCACATTTCTAAATTGGTTAATTTCACAATAATTGTGGGTAGACAATATTTTGTAGTTGTTCCTTTGTCTGTAAAGATATAGATAGCATATGTGCAGACATGGAGATTATTTGTGCAGAGAGAGATTGTCTGTGCAGATATAGATAGTATCCCTGCAAGTAAAAAGACTGTCTGTGCAGATATAGAGATAGTATGTGCAGATGTAGATATTGTCTGTGCAGATATAGAGATTGTCTTGTTGGCCGACTCTAGAACAATCGCTCTAGAACAATCAACATATATCTCCCCATGTGCGAAGTAATATGTGACTAGTTGAAAATCAAGCGTTTATAAAGGTTTGTTGATGGTGATTGCAAACGTCATATAGGGAATAGAGATCGCTTGAATAGTAATTGGTATATCAGTTGGAATCATGGGAATATGAGGAATGAAGACATCTTCACCTTTGACCTGTCGACATTGTCCCTTCTACGACGTTGCTCATAATTTATTTTACTGCCAGCTGCGTGCCTTTGCAAAATTTTGGTTGGTTGATGTTTCGCAATATGATAATAAGCACTTTGATTTACCATTGTTCTACGTGCGGTGCTATTGCTGGAAATTTCCGGTCATTGAAAAGTTCTGTTGGTTAATTTATGCATATTATGATGTGCCTTTTTAAACTTATATTATTAAAAAAAAATTAGTTAATACATTTGCAAAATGTTCATTAACTTATAAATTTAAATTCTAACATTTTAAGATTTATTTCAATATCAAATAAGATAACATTTACTTTTATTTCATTTTAGTCAGGAAAATTTCATTTGATGAGAAAAAAATTATCTCCAAATTATAATTTCGATAACGGAAGTAGTCTATTTTCAGTCCTGTTATTTGCTCTCTTTTGATAAATATGGAAATAAAATAGGTAGCCAATCAAATAGAAATAATGTCAATATTGAAAATTAAAACTCTTGGATGTCTAAATCTCAAAAGAATAAAAGAAAAATATATAGCGACGTGTTTTTATCGGTATATAACTGAGTGGTATCCCATGTTTGGTTGTTTTATGTTAGACAAAGCTGGCTTGTATGATGCAAACATAAACACACTTTCATATCTCTATACTTATAAGACGCATTTGTTGTCTGTCTGTCTGTCTGTTCCCTTATAACTCAAGATCCAGACAAACAAATAATGTGAAATTTGTTACACATACACATAATTACATGGGGAAGGTTATAGGACAGGTTTCGTTTCATATCGATGGGTAGTTTAATTGTAATTAATTTTTTTTTATTTTAGTATTTTACTATATTAAAGTAATCTCGACGGCGCCATAAATAAAATTCCTCTGTGACGTCATTTCCCTATGATCGAATAGAACTTGCGCGCTGGTGCTGTATTGTGCCTTTGTGATGCAAAGAATTGTTGATGTTTTTTCATGCTCTCTGATGTGTACAGTTTGAGGAAGGTAAAGGAATGAAGAAGGATTTTAAAAGAAGTGTGAAACCATAATAATAAGTTATACATATATATATATATATATATATATATATATAGAGAGAGAGAGAGAGAGAGGGGGGGGGAAGGAGAGAGAGATAAAGAGAGAGAGAGGGGGGGCAGGGGGGAGAGAGAGGAAAGGAAGGTAGGAGGGAGGGCAGGAGGGGGGAGAGAGGAGGGAGGGGGTGGACAGGGGGGAGAAAAGGAGGGGGAGAGAGGGAGATGGGAGAGGGAGTAGGGGGAGAGGGAGCAGGGGGAGAGGGAGAGAGAAAGGAAGGGAGGGAGAGAGGGGGTAGGGAGGGAGAGAGAGGGGAGGGAGAGAGGGAGGGAGAGAGATAAAAAGTGAGGGGGGCAGGGAGGGAGAGAGAGAGGTGGAAAGGGGAGAGAGGGAGAAAGGAGGGAGAGAGGGGTTAGGGAGGGAGAGAGAGGGGAGGGAAGGAGAGAGGGAGAGGATGGGAGAAATGGGAGGAAGAGATAAAGAGAAAGAGGGGGCAGGGAGGGAGAGAGAGGGAAGGAGGAGGGAGGAGGATGGACGGGGGGAGAGAAGGAGGGGGAGGGGAGAGAGGGAGATGGGAGAGGGACGGAGAGAGATTTGAGAGAGGGAGGGAGGGAGAAAGGGAGGGAGGGAAAGGGAGAGAGGGGGAGGGAGGGAGGGAGAGAGAGAGGAAGGGAGAGAGGGGGTAGGGAGAAAACAGAAGGTAAACAGAAAACCTTATTTTAAACCCGGGCAAAGCCGGGAACTTGCAACTAGTATATTTATATATTCGGAAGCATTTCAACTGATTGAAAAGAAAAGTATTATAAATCTTCAACAAAACTGAACATATGACTACCATAAGTGGCTTTTCGGAGAAATATAATACCATTTAGGAAACTAATATATACAGTCCCCAGAGACTTATCTAGTAAAGTTTACCTCAATACCCAATCCCTCCCAATACACACACCTCCCACAAGGTCAAACATTTTTAATGGTCTAATTAATACATATAAATTTGCGTTCATTTAACTTGTATACTTTTACCTACACACGCACACACACACACATATATATATATATATGTATAGGCCTATATATATATAGAGAGAGAGAGAGAGAGGCCTATATATATATATATATATATATATATATATATATATATAGAGAGAGAGAGAGAGAGAGAGAGAGAGAAAGAGATAGAGAGATAGAGAGAGAGAGACCTATATATATATATATATAGAGAGAGAGAGAGAGGGGGGGGATTTTCTATAAGTCATTTTTTCCTCCACATGGGCTTAAAAGAGAATACTTTTCATCATAAACTCAACTTTATCTCTGCTGTGTTGTTTCTTAATGTTTTGCACTTATTGGCTTTTTATTTTCACTAAGACATATACAGAATTCGGAATATCTTTCTAATAGGTCAGTTCTGCTTTGTATTTTATATTTTTTTAGTCTAGATGTGCAATAATAAAAATGCAATTAGAATTTTACAAATTCGTTTGATTCCTGTATTTACCAAAAAATATATAAGCATGGTCTAAATCAGGGATGGCTATTAAAAGGCAAGTGTACTTAACTCGGAAAGGCAGGAAATTTAAAAAATCACGAAAAGTAATTTATATTATGAAAACTATTATGAAAACATTCTCTTCATTTTGATTTTTAGGTCTTTATCTACGTGTATCAGAGCAAGTAATGGGTCAATGGGTCATTGGTCAATGGGTCAAATGGGTCACAAAATTGGATAGGTCACATGGGTCATTGGTCAATGTTCCTTGACCCACGACCCATCATTAGTCTCCGCCCGACCCTAAAAAAAAAAACCCGTCGTCGCGCGATTTTTTAAATTTCAAAATGGTTTCTATGGCGACGGCCGCCATCTTGAAAATAACAACATTCAATGGGTCATGGGTCATGATGGGTCTGGCTCAAGAACTTGATGGGTCATATGGGTCATGGGTCAAGCTCAGTGACCCATTACATGCTCTGACGTGTATAGTTGAACTGTCTCTACCCGAAATCTTTGTATGTACTGTTATTAGTATTTTATCTGTAATGACTGAGGACCCTTAATCAAACAATTACATATCTTAGTATTTGAATTGTTTTGTCTGCACTGCACAGCCATATTTGTTTTTTATTGACCACAATTTTTAATGTAAATACATGATATCTGTTATGACAGCCTAATTCCCCACCCACTCTTTACAGGATAAACAAAACAAAGAATGTTCGGACACAAATACTTAAAATAAAAAAATAATAATATAAATAATACCCATCTCTAGTCTGTCTGCTGTAGATGGAAAGTACTATTTCGTGATTAAATATTAATGGCCTCTTTCCTGCGTCACTCGATTTGATATATATATATATATATATATATATATATATATATATATATACATATATGTATATATATATATATATATATGTATATATATAATTCTCATAACATAAAAGTAATAAACCCGAATAATTACAGGAAAGCGGGGACCCTACGGTATAGTTAGTTATACGTAAATCTTGCACTGCAAGATGGCAAAAGATAACCACACCTACTTGGCCCAGTTCGGCACCAAATTTTAGCTTCAAAATTACGGATGTCGTACGAGCCGTGTAGGATTTAAACCTTTTTAAAACCAGTCATGCATTATTTTGTAACATGAGAAAAAGATTATGAACAAAGGGAGTTTATTGTGTATTGGAAATAAATAAAACAGGTCTGTTCAGAATGAGGCCATTTCGTAGCTTTTCAGCGCTTGATGCTTAGAACAGGATATCAACAAACTTCGACCTAGTTTTAATTTTTAGATCTTTTCATTATTATGTGAATATATTTATTTTTGTTTTGTGGTGCCTTGTATGTGAATTGAGCGTAGAAGTAAATAATTGTCCCATTTGCCGAATAAAAATAATGAAAGAGAATACAAGGTAACCTAGCAGAACTTTTAAGTATACGCATTCTGTTATTCAAATCGTTTAAGATTCAGACACGTGTATACAGCAGCGTACCAAGCGTTAATAGTGCTCGGGGTGCTCTTCAATGCCGTCCCAACCTGTGTACAAAATGAAATAGAGGGCTGGAAAATGTCGCCCTTCGCTGGGGGCAAAGTACATCCCGCTGGGGCAGACCGCCCTCTATGCCCTCCCTAATAATTCAACTAGTCCTCTGTACTTAAACTCTTTCGATATACTCTGTACTTATACTATTTCGATATACTCTGTCCATATACTCTTTACATATACTGTCTACATATACTCTGCCCATATACTCTGTACTTGTACTCTATACTTATATTTCTGAGCTATGATCAACAACGTCAGAAAAGGTTTTATTTAGTTGTGTCGGTAATTTGATGTTTGATGCTTGCCTAAGTCTATTAGGCTATCGAATTAGTATTAAATGAGAGATAACACAGCTCAACAAAAAAAATTTTTTTTCGAATTGCCAAAAATATTTGAATGAATTTATAGCAATTCATGGGTGCTGATTTCAAAACTGCCACTGCTTTTGCTGAATTGGCTCTAGTTTCTGAGATATTGGACAATCTTGAAAATATGATTGTACCCTTTGTGTAAAACAATGTTAATACGATTTTGAGTGTCTGTTGTTTTAATTTAACTATACCAAGTTATAACTTGGTTTTTTTTTTTACTCACTTTTCTATAGTTGCTTTCTAAAGACCATCATACGAGTTTCACTTTAGCGAAGATGCTTTGCAAAAAATAATCCGAATACCATTCTCTGTTACATTCTGCTGGAGAAATACACGAGTTGAAAAGCAAAGAAGAAATATAACTGACTTTGAGTAGCAGGCATATTTGGCTTATTTCGGTGTGAAGCTGGAAGACCAAGACAAATCTTGGGTTCCCCATAAGGTCTGCAAAAACTGCATGGAAAGCCTACGGCAGTGGACAAATAGTGAGAAGAAAAGTCTAAGTTTCGGTGTACAAATGATATGGCGAGAGCCGTAGGACCATTTTGGTGATTGTTATTTTTGTATTGTAAATGTTAAAGGCTTCAATCGCCACAAGAAATCTAAGTGGGGTTATCCTGATCTTGAATCTGCAATGAGACCAATTCCACATAGCAGTGAAGTTCCTATACCAGTGTTTACTGGATTATTAGAGCTTTCACCATCAGACTCCGACGAGGGGGCAAGATCTGGAGTTTTTGGGAGGTGAAAGCAGTTGGGAAGCGATTATGAGAGGAAGTAACTTCAACACCTCAACCATTCAGCCAAGAAGAACTCAATAACCTAATACGAGACCTAAATCTGTCCAAGCAAGCATCTGAGCTTTTAGTGTCCAGGCTCAATGAAAGAAATTTTCTCAAACCAGAAGTTAAAATAACATTTTATCGGAAAAGAGAAGATTTTACTTTCTTTAATATTTAAGTTTACTGTAATGACATCCCTGGACTCTCCGCTCCAAATGGGACACAAGACTACCATTCCGAAGACTGGCTTCTTTTTATAGACAGTTCCATCAAAAGCTTGAAATGTGTTCTGTTACACAATGGTAATGCCCTTATGGCATCTCTTCCCATTGCTCACTCAACAACACTTAAAGAAGAGTATGAGAATATCAAAACAGTATTGCAGAAAGTCCGTTATTATGAGCATCAGTGGTCAATTTGTGTTGATCTAAAAATGGTAAACTTCTTGCTTGGGCAGCAGTCAGGATACACAAAATACCCATGCTTCATGTGCCTTTGGGATAGCAGGGCAAAGCAAGATCATTGGACAAAAGTAACATGGCCTGCAAGGGAAACCATGACTGTAGACAAAAATAAGATCATTCTGCCACCGCTTTATATCAAATTAGGTTTAATGAAACAATTTGTTAAGGCTTTGGACAAATCTGGCAAATGCTTCAAGTATATTTGCAGATCATTCCTCGGATTGAGCATGGAGAAGCTGAAAGCTGGGATTTTTGACGGTCCTCAGATTCTGAAACTCATCAACGATCGACATTATACTAATTTCATGGATCACCTTGAAGCTTCTTCGTTTAATTGTTTTGTTTCAGTTGTCATGAACTTCTTAGGTAATAACAGAGCATAGACTTACGAAGAACTGGTACAAGATATCCTCGCTAACTTCAGAAACATTGGAGCAAATATGAGCATCAAGGTACATTACCTGCACAGTCATTTAGACAAATTTCCTGGTAACCTTGGGGACTTCAGTGAGGAACAAGGCGAGAGGTTCCATCAGGATATGATGGTGATGGAGGAGAGATATCAAGGAAGATGGGACATACTTATGATGGCTGACTACTGTTGGAGCCTCCAAGCAATTTTACCCAACGACATACAAAGGAAGTCGAGCAAATAGCGATTTGCTAATGCATTACTATAGACAATTAACATATTAATTAATTAATTAATTAGACATAATTAGTTTTTCAAATGAAAATGTTTTCTTCTATAACACTATTACACATATTTTTGAACAAATTTCTGCATGACTATTAACAGTTTCACTACTTTTTGTTAGTATACTATTATACTTCATGCAATTCTTGACAAATTCCAAACACGGTGCATACATTATTTAATTAATTTTAATTATCTCGTTAAATAGAGCCAATCTAGCAAAAGCAATTACATATTCTAAATCAGCATGGTTGGCTTTGTATAAAATGATTCAAATATCACTGGCAACGAAATCACTGTTTTTCAGTGTAATTAATCAGAGAGAGGCACGCAGAGTCTTTTGTAGGTATAGGGGGCCCGAGGCAGAGACTTTCAGTTTTGTTCGGGGCCCTAGACAGAGTCTTTCAGTTTTGTTTAGGGCCCTAGACAGAGACTTTCAGTTTTGTTCGGGGCCCTAGACAGAGAATTTCAGTTTGTTTTGGGCCCTAGACAGAGACTTTCAGTTTTGTTCGGGGCCCTAGACAGATACTTTCAGTTTTGTTTGGGGCCCTAGACAGACATTTTCAGTTTTGTTCGGGGCCCTAGACAGAGTCTTTCAGTTTTGTTCGGGGCCCTAGACAGAGACTTTCAGTTTTGTTCGGGGCCCTAGACAGAGTCTTTCAGAGTTGTTACAGACATTTAAGCAACCATAAAAAAAAATGTGATCGAGCTCCTTTGCTGTCATAGCCCTAGGCTTTCTATTAGTTTACATGTCCATAAACAAGGCACAATTGA
>JAGDYQ010000011.1:5919876-6082033 GCA_021962125.1 Bulinus truncatus
AGTGCCCAATTTTTTTATTATTTATATTTGTACTTTTATTAACATCAGATCGGAAATAAAAAAGCGAAAGTTTATTGCGCATGCTTTCCCGGTAATTTTACATCCCACTGAAATAACGTGAATAAATACATTCACCTTTTTAGGCCAAAGTTAATAATAAGATTATAATAATGAAAAAATATGGTTGATTCATATATGAATCATGGGGCACTGTAGGGCTAGACTTTGCTGATGTCAAATTTTATTTTTTATTTTTCACTGTATTTCTCTTTTATATAAGGAGCCAAAAAATTTCCTCTGCGCCTGGAACCCTAGCAAATTGTCTCTGGATGTCACGGCTATGGTTCCTTGTTTGACAGACTTGAAGAACTGTACCGTAACATAATTTAAAGAACTGTACCGTAACATAATTTAAAGAACTGTACCGTAACATAATTTAAAGAACTGTACCGTAACATAATTTAAAGAACTGTACCGTAACATAATTTAAAGAACTGTACCGTAACATAATTTAAAGAACTGTACCGTAACATAATTTAAAGAACTGTACTGTAACATAATTTAATAAAACACATTTAATAATACAATTATGTGTGAAGAAAAAGTAATATTATAATATGGTACCTTCCAGCAACTTGCTTTTTTATTGCATTGATTATTGTTTTCATTCAGTTTCTAACAAACATATTTTTTAGTGTTAATTTGTATTGCTTGGTGTATTAATATAGATTACAAACAAATGGTAACTGTTTCAGAATATGTACGCATTAAACAACATCTATCTTTACTGAATAGTGTAGGTACTGTAGGATGAAGGTTATACTAAAAAGAAACTTAAGCTGGGTTGAGCAAGTCTAAAAAAAAATAACACTATAGTGTGCTGGGGGAAGGGATGGATTGAGGCAGACACAAAGTGAATTGTTGCAAACAAGAAAAAAGCAGTGCAAATTAAAACACCCCCCTCCCCGAAATATCTTTGCTAGAAACTGAATGAAAAAATAAACAATAAAATAAAAAAAAAATCAGTGACCATAAAGTCTGCACATGATAGGTCAAAGTTCAACTTTGCATACCATGTATTTTTTCCAAAGATGTCAGCCTCTTATATTGTTTGATTGCTTTTTTAAAAATATAATTATAGTAATTATATTGATTGATATTGCGGCGTATGTTACGCCTCGTATGTTACGCCTCGGGATTGCTAGTATTATGTATTAAATATAAGTCGAGAAAACACAAACAGGTCTCGTGGGTCTTAGTGGACCGCTGGGTCTTAGTGGACCGGGAATCACAAATGTTTGAGACACACTGGCATATAAACATTCGTTGGTTTTAAACTGTAATCAACTCTCGGTAGGTGTTTATGTTGAGCAGCCCGTTGGTTTTAAACTGTAATCAACTCTCGTTAGGTGTGTATGTTTTTTTAGCCCGTTGAAATAATACTGAAGATGCAATGTGATAATCTCCGAGGCTCAAAAAAATGGGTTTAACACTCGTCATGGATTCGGTATAGTACCACTGTGAAATTTAACCAATTGGTTTTAGCATCGTCACGTGACGTCGATGAATTATTCCGTATGCCATTCTTTGGTTTAACTGCCGAAGGGATGTGTGGAGAGCCGTGCACAAGTCCCCAGACCATCAATCTGACAATTTTTTTTTTAAAATACTTCTCATTTCTGCAAATCTCCAATTTTATTTTCCCACATCGTTAAAATAATAAATGTAACATCCTGTCTGTGTTAAAGTGTGAAATCGATTTATATAGAATTGACAGTATATTTTTCTTCAATTATTTCTAATAGCTCCAGCTATTAAAAAAAGAAACATTTATTAAAAACTTCGCAAAAAAATAGCTTAAAAATAAATAAATAAATAATAATAATAATAATAATAATAATAATGATAATAATAGATATAAAAATTCTTAAAAACTGCAGATGATTGATGAATTTATATTTACTAAAAATAAAAGAAGCGTGAGTGCCAGTATCGATTATTTATTTCATTTATTTAGTTCCAGTTTCTCAATGAATCTAGCATAATCATAGATTACTTTAACTATGCATTTTTAAAGTCAGCATTCAAAGCGTTTGAAGAACACAAAGTTTGTATTATTTTGATTGTATGATTTTTTTACATTTACTACATACAGCTGATACGACTTGGTGTTTACTGTTTTAGTCAACCTAATCTCTATTTATAATTAATTGTTGGAACTAAGGAGTTATATATATATCACCTGTATGTACACTTTTATAAGACGCCCTTTATTGTGTACCACTTTTTGTGTATATATATATTTTTATTTTACATTATACTTTGTTGCGTGAAAAGAAATTCTATGTTTCTTAGTTTTGTAAAGTTAACAATAAACTAACATATGGGTGTAACTTATATGAAAACGAATGACTAAAACAATCTGTCGTTTTATATATATATATATATTTTTAATGGTGCTTCATATTATTAAAATAATTTCACTTGCTTTTGTTGGTAAAGTTTTTAATCGGCCTAGAACCAAAAAAAAATATATATATAAAGGGGGGAGCGAGACTATAAAATAAAAAAAAAAAAAACAAACAAACAACGACAATTCTAGAATTTAAAACTTTAATGAAGACTTGATAATATTGAGACTCTATCATCTCTTTCCGCCATTTCGCTGTTTATATAAAATTATCACCCCTCCCCCTTCCCCCCCCCCCCCAAAAAAAATGGAATTATAATATTGCAGCGTCATCGAGAATAAACAAGTGTTAGAACTTTCAAATTGATTAGCATAAGAAATCTATAAATAGATTAATGTCAGTACCATAGGACACTGAAAGCATAAGAAATCTATAAATAGATCAATGTCAGTACCATGGTACACTGAAAGCATAAGAAATCTATAAATAGATCAATGTCAGTACCATGGTACACTGAAAGCATAAGAAATCTATAAATAGATCAATGTCAGTACCATGGTACACTGAAAGCATAAGAAATCTATAAATAGATCAATGTCAGTACCATGGTACACTGAAAGCATAAGAAATCTATAAATATCGTTTAAAATTGTCTTCAGTTCTAACACCATAAGTTATAATACTAAAACTGGGAGAAAAACTTTTTAATTCACCTAGCACTTACATGAACTAAATGATCGCCCGTTAAATATAATACCTGTAGAAACCTAACATGGATTAATTACAATACACCTATAACGTATTCTAGAAATAGTTATGGTGGAATCTGAAATGATATCTAATAGCAGCCATACTTAATAGAAATGCTTAGGGCGAAATGTTACTGCTATATTGGAGATAATATTGCTGCCTTATAGTAGACACAGGATGTATAGACAAACTTATGAATGCGTCTAACCTAGTCGAGATAGTTTTGAAAGTCAATCTAACAGCTGATTGTATAGGATGCACGTACCAGACACATTTCTAAAGTACATGTACTTATCTAATATGTAACAGACACATTTCTAAAGTACATGTACTTATCTAATATGTAACAGACACATTTCTAAAGTACATGTACTTATCCAATATGTAATAGATACATTTCTAAAATACATGTACTTAACTTATATGTAACAGACACATTTCTAAAGTACATGTACTTATCTAATATGTAACAGACACATTTCTAAAGTACATGTACTTATCTAATATGTAACAGACACATTTCTAAATACATGTACTTATCTAATATGTAACAGACACATTTCTAATGTACATGTACTTATCTAATATGTAACAGACACATTTCTAAAGTACGTGTACTTATCTAATATGTAACAGACACATTTCTAAAGTACATGTACTTATCTAATATGTAACAGACACATTTCTAAAGTATATGTACTTATCTAATGTGTCCTAGACTGAGATCCAACAGTCTCATTTTGGTTTTTTTCCTACCTTATACAATAAAATAAAGATAACCTCTTTTGTCTTTTATTATTTTAAATGGTAAAAATAAAATCCATGATTTAAATAACTTTCTTTTTTTTATAATGTTTCTTCCATAATTGATGTTTTTTTAAAAGTAGTTTAAAGTCAAGCAATAATCTAATAATATAATAGCGATTTGGGTTCTGCGTTAAAAAGAAAGTAAAGAATTAATACAACAGTATTCCAGTTTAAAATACAACCATGAAAATATCGGATCTGCCCGAAACCAAAAATAACATAGCCTACCTATCAAGCCCTGAGGGGATATAACTCTAAGCAAAGGTTTTTGCAGGGTACAGCTAGTAAGTATATATTGACATCAACAATTTAAAAAAAAAAAAAGCTCGTGATTTTTGTTTAAGACTATTAGTCTGTACTGAATCCATCAAATCGTCAGTTCACTTCAATAAATTTAATTCCAGTCACCTATCATAAGTTAGGAACTCATTGCACACTGTTCTATAAATAACACAAGTAATATGGCGACTGTGCCTCTACCACATTTTGACACTTACCTATAATACATTTTCCTCACTGATTACTCTGCACTTATCTATATCTGGCACAAATGAATCTGATTTTGAAGTATGGTCGATTTTTCTAGTGAAGTTGAGCTATCATTTTTATTGTTTTTCAAAACGGGGGGGGGGGGGGGGGGAAATTAACCGGTCTCTAATATGCCAGTTATGTAATCTAATTTTAATGTGTGATTACGGTGTATTGATTTTTATAAATCGATCGTATTGTAATTTTTTTTCATATTTACAAAAAGTGGAAAGAAGATGTCAAGAAATAAAAAAAAAAGAATAAACATGAATGTATGATACTCTATCTATCTATCTATCTATCTATCTATCTATCTATCTATCTATCTATCTATCTATCTATCTATCTATCTATCTATCTATCTATCTAGCAAATACTTGTAGGTCTATATATGATTTGGGTCTTTTTCACGGACGACATAGCAGCATAAAAAATTACCATGTTTATGTTGTTTTTTTTTAATTTAAAGTTGACTTACCTCTCTCCTGGGGACTGTAGCTCCCTCCATGGACCTCTTCCCTCCTTTGGGGCAGTTCCTTATAAAACAGGCATCACAGAAAGACAGAGTGAGAATGACAGCCGTCACAACGGACGTGACTGACAGGCCCGATACGTTTGACATGTCACTGATAGTGATAGTAATCGTGTATACTTTCTTGGACTTGTAAAAAAAATTTCAAGTGACCGAAAGCACCTCTATGATACGCGTATCAATAAACTTATGTACAGACTGATCACCCACCAGTAGACTAGATCCTTGGTGATGAATGTTCCCGTCTAAAACAGTGCAATCACCGGTAGGATGAATTTTTACTTTTGTTTACCGTGGTCTTTCAATGAAGTAGTTGAGCTCAGCGAAAGAATATTGTTATTTGAAATCTCACCTGTCGTATTCTGCTTCTCTTATATGTTATCTGAAAGCCAATACCTTGTCGTGAAATTCACAGAAACGAAATCTTTCAAAATGGCTTTTGACGTATTTCTAATTTCTTCTGCAGTTTTTATTTTTTTTTTCCCCGATGAAAATAAATTTTATTTTATATTTATTTTTCCGTCGTTAGATTGTAGTATATTATTATAATTATTTTTACAGAAAACGTTCCTTTATAATAGTTCAAGTTATTCTTTTTAATTTAGTTTTTTTTAAACTATCAGAGCTAAGTTGACATTTTCCTTTTAAAAAAACGATTCACGCGTTCAGTTTTTATCTTGGACAATTTCATTCAAATAAGAGGAGTGTGCAGCTTCAATTAAAAAAAAGGAAAAAAAAAACTGCAAATAGATACGACTTTATCTAACCGACGACCCCGAGAAGTGACTAGCAACATCCACCTATTTACTAACCCCACCAAAAAAAAGGTTCTTTTTTTTTATAATATTTTTTTTTATCAAATGTAAATTCAAAACTTCTGAATCAGGAGCAGATTTGTCGCGCTTCTCTCTCGATCGGCTGCTACCCGTTGGTTTGTTTTACCTCTCTTTTTTCTTTCTGCTGTCAGTGTTTAGGATTGGATCAGACGAGCCAGTGTCGGATTGGAGGATAGGGTTTTTTATTTGGGATAAACGGGAGGGGGGATAAATGTATGTGTTAGACTTCGGAGATTGTAATTAAATATCACATATGTAGGAAGGTGTGATAAAATACTTCGGAACTGACTAACCGAATAGGGGATGATGAATAAATGGATGTAGTGTATACAGGGCCGCGGGTACTGGAAGGGGCGCAAAACACCCGGGGGGGGGGCGCCCTCCAAGGGGCGGCACAATCGAGTTTGAAGTTTGAACAGAAAAAAAGGAAACATAATTTGTGGATTAAATAACACAACTTAATAGATCTGTTTATATTCCTACATCAAGACTTTTTAAAATAATCTATACACACCTTAATGTGGAATGTATGGTACTGTTGCGTGCTTGTATATCTACTTAAGAATTGAATGGAATCGTAAAGGTGTAGCGTATGACATTTTATGTTTTGTGCAATGTAGACTGTGAAGTAATGGTATAGCCAGAGTTGATGACGACATTTGGGGTAGGCTTTGTCCACCACAGCTCCCATGACGTCATTCCTCCATCGCACTGCTGTTTTATTCTGAGTTCTACGTGTATAAGTAGGGTTGCCATATTTTTTCACGGACCAACCGGGATAGTTCTGTCTTTTTTACTTAAGGTTTAGGGATGTGGGTTTCGGGGGGGGGGGGTGGGGGGGCATGAAAACAGTAATGTAAAAAACACTTAAAATATAGAATATATAGATAATCTTTGTTATTTTATTCATAATGGTACACAAACATGATATTTTTACAAAACAAAACTTGTTGTACCACTCGTATTTTTCACTTGAGTAAACTTTTCTCAATAAGTCCTTCCTCTCTTTAACTTTTTCATAAAATTCATTGCAGCTAAGTCCGAAGTTAACTTTGCACACCATCAAACCGCGGACTGAATCTAAACCGGGACAATTTCAACATCCGGGCGGGACACAGGGACAACCCAGTATATCCGGGACTGTCCCGGCGAAACTGGGACGTATGGCAAGTCTATGTATACGTCATTTTGGTAGAAATGACGTATACTACAACAGATAGTAGGGAATCACTTGTTTTAAACGGCAGTTGTGAGAACAGTCCAGCTTTGGGTATCGCAGAATGCTGATGTTTGTTGTAGTTTGTATCTAGATGGTAGTTATTGCACTCCTCCCGAGTTCACCATTAAACGTCAGCTCATGTTCATGTAAATATATTGAAGAATTAAATGTTCTGAGAGATTACTAATCCTCCGACTGTCAACGTCCTCTGGCCCAGCTCACATATTCAGCGTGTATGCTCCAACCCTCTGCTCCACTGCCGAGGAGAAAGATCAATTTTACCAGTCCCTAGATGAAGCGCTATTGAAGATTCCTAGCACCGATAGCCTTTATCTCCTTGGTGATTTCAACGCAAGGGTAGGAGCTGACCATGTGGCTTGGCCCACCTGTCTCGGAAGCTTTGGGAGGGGAAAGATAAATGAAAATGGCCAGAGACTGCTTGAGCTCTCGTGCCACCATGGCCTGTGCGTGACCAACACCTTCTTCAGGTGCAAAGAGATACATCAGGTGTCATGGAGGCACCCACGCTCCCGCCACTGGCACCAACTCGACCTCGTCCTCACCAGAAGAGGGAATATCGACATTATCCTCCTCACCCGCAGCTACCAGAGTGCAGACTGCGACACAGACCACGCCCCCGTGGCAAGCAAGGTGCGCATAACGCCGAAGAAACTGCATCACTCCAAGAAAAAAGGTCGCCCACGCATCTATATCAACTGTGCCAGAAATCCCGAAAAAAACCAACAGTTTATCAGCAGTCTGGAAGTTACACTCAGTGAAAGAAAGTTAGCAGTTGACACCATCGACTCTAGGTGGTCGCGTCTGCGTGATGTCGTATATAACTCCGCCATCACCACCTATGGAAAGATAGAGCGGAAAAACGCCGATTGGTACGAGGCCCACTGGGAGGAAATGGAACCCGTTACCGAGGTAAAAAGGAAAACCCTACTGGCCTACAAGGCCAGGCCCAGTCCCAACACACTAAAAGCCCTACGGACAGCCAGGAGCAAAGCCCAGCGGACCGCCCGCAGATGCGCCAACTCCTACTGGTTGAACCTCTGTAGCAGCATCCAGGCAGCTGCCGATACATGAAACGCAAGAGGGATGTACGAGGGCATCAAAAAGGCAATAGGCCCAACTCCATCCAAAACCGCCCCCCTTATATCCAAAACAGGAGAGGTCATCAAGGACCAGGAAAAACAGATGCAGAGGTGGACCGAACACTACCTGGAGCTATACGCAACCCAGAACACTGTGACTGATGCCGCTCTTGGCGCTATCCCAGATCTGCCTGTCATGGAGGAGCTAGACACCACACCCAACGTGGATGAACTAGGCAAAGCCATCGACTGCCTTGCAAACGGAAAGGCACCCGGTAGCGATGGAATCCCACCAGAAGTTCTGAAGAGCGGAAAACTAACACTGCTAAAGCCATTGCACGACCTCCTAAGTCGATGCTGGGAACAGGGCTATATCCCCCAAGACATGAGGGATGCTAAAATTATCACACTATACAAGAACAAAGGGGACCGGAGCGACTGTAATAACTACCGGGGCATCTCCCTCCTCAGCATCGTCGGCAAAGCTTTCGCCCGCGTCGCTCTAAACCGCCTGCAGGCCCTCGCCTCCCGAGTCTACCCAGAGTCACAGTGTGGCTTCAGGGCTGGCCGATCAACAGTGGACATGATCTTCTCACTACGTCAACTTCAAGAGAAGTGTCAGGAACAGCGGGTGCCACTCTACATCGCTTTCGTCGACCTCACAAAGGCGTTTGATCTAGTAAGTCGAAGTGGACTCTTCAGCTTGCTGCAAAAGATTGGCTGCCCCCACACCTGCTTGCAGTGGTCATGTCCTTCCACGACAACATGCATAGCACGGTTTGCTACAACGGCGCAACCTCCGAGGCCTTCAAGTCAGCAGCGGAGTAAAACAGGGCTGCTTCCTTGCACCTACACTCTTCGGCATTTTCTTTTCCATGCTCCTCCAATACGCCTTCAAGGATTGCTGGAGAGGGCCAGCATGAGCAGCTTGTTTGCAGTTCTTAGCGAGAGACGCCTCAGATGGCTCGGTCATGTCAAAAGAATGGACGCAGGCCGCATCCCGAAGGACCTACTCTATGGCGAGTTAGTTACCGGCCAGAGGAAAACAGGGCGACCTAAAATGCGCTACAAAGACAGCTGCAAAAAGGATATGAAAGAGTGCTCCATTAACCCCAACGCCTGGGAGGGCCAAGCAGCCGACCGCCAGTCATGGAGGCTCGCTGTCCGGCAGGGTTCATTGCGCGCAGAGGCTGAGCGACAAGATAATGCTGCCCTGAAAAGAACAAGACGGAAGCGGAAAAAAGAACAGCTACAACAACAACTACAACAACCAACTATCTTCAAGTGTGACAAGTGCGGCAGGGATTGCCACTCCCGAGTCGGACTGCACAGCCATTCCCGGCGGTGTTTTGTAGACTCAACTTAGCTACACCATCGTCTCTCGAGACGGACGGATGCCGACGACGATCTAAATGTTATTATTGTTCAACTTGCAGTGCCGTAGCGAGCTTAACTCGCGCCCGGGGGCAAATACCTTTTTAGCGCCCCCCCCCATCATTCGAAAAACATATAATAATTAATATTAAATGTAAAATATACCATTTGGCGCCCCTTTGTGAGTAGCTCCCGGGCATGATGCCCCCCTTACCCACCCCTCGCTACACCACTGTCAGCTTGAGTGGACTTCGTATATTAATATTGTTCATTGTTGTCGTAACATCTGCTACAAGTTAATAAAAGTACAGTGAAACATAGACCATGAAGATCACACAAGTGTTAACTGGCATCAATAGTCACAGGGGCGGAATCGATAAAAGTGCCGCCTCATTACTGTGCTAAAAGATACTGAAACAGTGATAAAATGTCGCCCCTTGATGGTGACAAAGTAACTGCTATCGGGACGGACATATTCCTACGCGCTTTTCTACTTACGTCATTGGTGACGATACTTTGACATTTGTATGCCAGTGCTTCGACATGACATTTTATTCTATAGTGTTGCCGTAAAAGTCACATAGTCTGGCAACAAAAAACAGATTTGAAATTAGATCGTGTTATTCCTATGTTTTCGTATCGTTTAGTTCTTTTACTCTGCTATCATGTTTTCTTTGTGAAAGTATCCGATATTTTGTTTAGTTATTATTATTATTTTTTTTTTTTTTGCTTTTTTTTTCAATAAGTTGAAAATATTTTTTATTTGGTTTTTATTATTTAAAACAACAACATTCATTATCCACAAATAGGATGTCCAAAACAAAACCGCTAGAGGTCAAAACACTCATTTGTTTTAATCATAACATGTAATAAAAATATATATATATAAATATTTATAATTAGCCTACGTATTTTAAATTGATTTTCGTTTTTTTTTTCAAAGAGCCACAATAAGATGCATTAGCCCTTCAAGCCAAAGTGGTCAGAAGTCAATCTCTTGATAGCTTTACATTGTCAGGCAGCTAATATTACCAGGTAAAAAGCAAACCAAGTTATAGTTTCAGGCCTATGTCAAGACTGAACGTAGCTTTTAATTCTCGCACCAAACACTTTTATTTTTAGCAGAAGGTAAAACAAACAGCTTAAGAACCACAAGTGGTCGAACGCTAATCCTTTAATTAGATAATACGAACAACAAGTATCAATAATATCGCATTAAATTCAATCTTTAATTCTTTTTCCAAAAGTATTTTGGAGGTTTTGTCCACTGGGGGTTTTGTCCACTGGGGGTTTTGTCCTACACTCCCTTGCAACAGAGTGCGTCACACTCAGAAAGAGGCGGAGAGTGGTCATTGTGATCTTTACCAGGAGATTAATCTGAGCATAAAGTTTGTAACAAAAACTAAAACAACCTAATATTTGCAAACAAAATAAAGAAACTAATCACAAGAGTCAGGGGTGTGATATACTAATGATCAAAAGGGGGGTGGGGGCACAACACATGTGATCGGCAGCCTCTAAGAGGTAGCAAAATGTTGCCTTGGAAACCAAACTTCTCGAATTAAAAAGCCGAGAATCCATTAATTATCACAATTTGCCTTTGGCCGAAAAATAGTACCTAGTCGTGGTATTTCCCCTAAATGAATTGTATAAACATGGACAAAAAATAAGTCATAGACTGGCTAGGTCAAGAATGTGCACAATTTCGTCTCGCGGGCCACTTAAGGTTCAACGGTGAGCTGGACCACAAATAGAGTGCTGATTATGAACTAATATCAATTTAATCTAAGCGTCACAATATAAAAGTTAGCTCTACTGCTTCACTCTGAAACGAGCGGCAGGCAGCGGGTCGGTATAAACAGTCCGGCGGGCCGGATATGACCCACGGGCCTTAAGTTTGGACACTCGGCCTTGCGTTCACAAAAGCTGGAAAACATAAGTTTCAATAGCACTATTTAGTATGTCAATGCTGCCCACCGCCATTTTTTTTTTGCTTGTTTTGGAAACACGGATTCTCAGTAGTTAGGTGCCGTACTTGTTAAAATTGATCTAAATGTTGTGGTCGAATCGTTTATGAACTATGTTCATTAAGACAAGTTAAATATATTATCAGTTTCCAAACATCAATAGCTTAAACTAATTAGCTATTAAGACAAATGGGGAATTCAGTAGTAAATTAATTCTAATTTTTGATGAAATAATATGTCACTCACTACTGCAGTAATTATTGTTCGAGAGGGGGGGGGGCGATAGTGGAAACGCACTTGGGCGGTGGATTGGTTATCCTCGGCTCGGACCCGTGGGTGTGTCGTTTGACATTTATAATAGTAGGCTTATGTATGTCGCCAAAAATGTCCAGAGCAGAGAGACGGAACAGATGGACGGAGCAAATGGACAGAGGAGCCTCATGGAGCAGATGGATGGAGCAGATGAATCTAGCGTTCATATAAAATCGAATAAATTTAAAACAAAATAACGTCAATGATGTAAACAAACGAAGAACAACAAAACGCGGGCCGCATCAAACGGTTCTTGGCCCGCGGGCCGCATCAAACGGTTCTTGGCCCGCGGGCCGCATCAAACGGTTCTTGGCCCGCGGGCAGTAATTTGCCCATGACTGAGTTACGCCGAAGATTATTGCTTTAGGTTCATGATAAAAAGAACTAGATAACTGAACTTACAGAGTTATATTTTTAAAATAATCTAATATTTACTTTTCTCAAAGACGGCTTCATTTACTTCAGTTATGTTCTATAAATAGGATTATGGTGTTTAAAATATCTTACAATGATAGTAACGTTGATAAGAATTGCACAATTTAGATGTTTAGTTTATTGTAATCAACCATGTCAATAAGTCATATTTAGGGGAAGTACCTAGTATAGTAAACACGAGTCTGATGTGACCAGCAGTGAAATATGTAAACAAAACATTGGCAAGCAGTCTTATTTAGGGGGAAGTACCTAGTATAGTAAACACGGGTCTGTTGTGTCCACTTAAGGGTGTAAACAAAACACTGGCAAGCAGTCTTATTTAGGGGAAGTACCTAGTATAGTAAACACGGGTCTGTTGTGTCCACTGAAGGGTGTAAACAAAACACTGGCAAGCAGTCTTATTTAGGGGAAGTACCTAGTATAGTAAACACGGGTCTGTTGTGTCCACTGAAGGGTGTAAACAAAACACTGGCAAGCAGTCTTATTTAGGGGAAGTACCTAGTATAGTAAACACGGGTCTGTTGTGTCCACTGAAGGGTGTAAACAAAACACTGGCAAGCAGTCTTTATTTAGGGGAAGTACCTAGTATAGTAAACACGGGTCTGTTGTGTCCACTTAAGGGTGTAAACAAAACACTGGCAAGCAGTCTTATTTAGGGGAAGTACCTAGTATAGTAAACACGGGTCTGTTGTGTCCACTTAAGGGTGTAAACAAAACACTGGCAAGCAGTCTTATTTAGGGGAAGTACCTAGTATAGTAAACACGGGTCTGTTGTGTCCACTGAAGGGCGTAAACAAAACACTGGCAAGCAGTCTTATTTAGGGGAAGTACCTAGTATAGTAAACACGGGTCTGTTGTGTCCACTGAAGGGTGTAAACAAAACACTGGCAAGCAGTCTTATTTAGGGGAAGTACCTAGTATAGTAAACACGGGTCTGTTGTGTCCACTGAAGGGTGTAAACAAAACACTGGCAAGTAGTCTTATTTAGGGGAAGTACCTAGTATAGTAAACACGGGTCTGTTGTGTCCATTGAAGGGTGTAAACAAAACATTGGCAAGCAGTCTCATTTAGGGGGAAGTACCTAGTATATTAAACATGGGTCTGTTGTCTCCACTGGTAAAATGTTAATCGACATTTACAATTTTATTTTAAAACTACCAATGGATTTTATTTTTTTTTTGTTTACTTTTAGTTACGTTTGTCCAGCCGACAATTGAAAACATGGAGGCTCAGTCTGCGGCCAATCAAATTAGAGTTTCAAGTTGAAAATCGACATTACTGTTAATTGTGATGGAATGTTTAGACAACACATGAATTCCACAGCACATGTTTATTAAAGTCGTTTGTTTTAACAATGTATTTATTTTATGTTTGTTTATCTAACTGCTAATTAGGAATAAAATTTAAATGAAATTTGTTCAGGTATTTTATAACACATTACTGCAGTAAGCATTTTAAGGCCAAATGTTTTATTGTATGCGATCATTTAAATATTATTCAATGTGAATTTATAATTTATTTTAAACATTAGATTTAATTGCGTTATCTTATTTACTTTATGGTTTTCACTCCAGTCTTTAACTAAAAACAGACAGAAAAAAGCTATTGTTCCACAAAAACTTTGTTTCTGTGATTAGGATTATGATATTTTGGAAATCGCGTTTTCTTTATTCGCATTATATGCTTTGTAGTCTTCTAGAATATTCCTGAACTGCTAGAATTGTCTGTTTACAAGAAAATTCTTGATTTGCGTCTACTGAGAAGTCTTCTAGAATATTCTTTCAAGAAACTTTTAGAACTTTCGAGGACTGTCCAATAGTAGTCATAAAAGGATAAAAGCACAGGTGATTCAAACCAACATTTCGGTTTATTGATATTGCTGAGTAAGAGGTTGTACTTAAAGAGAAATTATTGATTTAGACGCATCAGAGGTTGTTTGCACCCAGCAGATGAATTTTGCTGCGTTTTTTGACAATTTATATAGAAAAGAGTCAGAAAATATTCAGTGAAAGCATGTCGTAAGATGTGCGAAAGATGTGCGAGGCCTACAAGGCATACTTTGGTACAAAGATCAAGACAAGTCGTAGGCACATCATTTCACATGCGTAAATTGCAAAAAAAAAACTCTTGAAGGTAAGAAACATTTCTGCTCCCACTTATGACAGTGCTTTATATTGTGGAATTTTAATGATTTGAATCTTGTAGAGTTGAAGGAGTTGCTATTGACAAAAATTTTACATATATTAATGTATTATAGTGATATATGTTATATGTTCAGATCATATAATGTATTAAATAATGTGTACAATTTCTTGCTTTGAAATTTATATAATTAATTGTATATACTATGTTACAGGTTTTCGCAAGTGATTAAAAAGCCATGGAAATTCATATCTCGCTATCAAGCAACAGCTACTCCTACCTGGTGGACATGGGCGTCGCTAGGAATTTTTACAAGGGGGGGGGCAAAAATTTTCCAGGGGGGGGGGGGCAAATAACAACTTTATGAATTTTTTTTTTTAAATGTAAGGGGGGGGGGAGCAAATGCCCCCCTCTTATATGACATTTTTTCAAAATGTAGGGGGGGGCAAATGCCCCCCCTTGCCCCCCCCCACCCACCCATGAATATGAATACGCCCATGCATGGTGGATACTACAAAAACGTCAGCACAGGCAAGAATGCATCTCATATAGTTTATCCATACATTCCTTTTTTCCATTGTCCCAGTACTACACTGACCCGAGCTACCTGTTTCTACTCCCCCGTAGAGGGATCAGCTGTCTTTAGGAGCCAGACAGCGAGGGAAAACATTGAAGATACAGGTTACGATTTTCTCAGATGCGATTGAGGAGAGAAGACCACGCATCATCAGACAACTGGCAACAGCTGAAAACACACAAACACACCTAATTGTATGTTACACCCAGTTGTGTGTTACACCCAGGGGCGGGCGCCGAGAGCCAACAAGGGCCCCAGGGCAGGACATCATTGCGGGCCCCTTAATAAGCAATGAGTCGTGAAAAAATTAACATGGTCGGGGCGGCCGGGCCCCCTTACAGATGCGGGCCCCCTGGCAACGACCCCCTGGCCCCCAGGTGTGTTACACCTAGTTGTATGTTACACCCAGGTGACAGGGACAGTGAACGAAAATTCAGCCCCAACAATAAAGTCCCTTTGACATGTTTTATAAATTTGTATCTGTCAGTGAATTCATTTCATGTTATAGAATATAGATGGTTAAAAAATTGTCCATTTATTCAAAAGACTCTATTAGACTGTCCGACGTCGATCGCGGTCTACTTCTAGAGTGTTTGATGTTTTACATTTATGTTGTTT
Organism: Bulinus truncatus; assembly: GCA_021962125.1. Classification (NCBI taxonomy): domain Eukaryota; kingdom Metazoa; phylum Mollusca; class Gastropoda; family Planorbidae; genus Bulinus; species Bulinus truncatus. Next base: position 5,935,485 of record JAGDYQ010000011.1, read on the forward strand.
TCTACCCACATTACTTGTTCTAATCTTAATAGCCAGACATCTTTTATATCACAATATCGAAGGGATAGTCTTCAGTCTCTAAGCCCTCTACTATGTCCTACCTTTGAGTAGTGAGTGTATCTCACTCTGAAGTTGACAGAAAAGTCGCTATTATGACAGTCGCTATTATAATGCGGTCGCCATTTTGACAATCGCTGTTATGACAGTCGCCATATTCTGATTACGTCTCTCATTTGAGGTCGCTGTTTTGACAGTCGCTGTTTTGACAGTCGCTGTTTTGACAGTCGCTGTTTTGACAGTCGCTATCCTGCCCGTGCAGCTGATCGGAGACCTTGGTCTTACCAAGTCCAATGCTGAGCTTATGAAAACCAGGGTCAAGCAGTGGGACTTGTTGGATGATTGCGCTCAAGTCACTGATCAGAGAAAGCGTCACCAAACATTTTCCCAACCTCTTCAGTCGGCAAGATGGGCTGTGATTGTGTAACAAAGTGACAGGTCTATTCGAGGCTACTGGTATCACATGTAACCCAAGTGAATGGCACCTATTCATAGACAGCTCATCCCGGAGCCTCAAAGCTGTGCTGCTTCACAACAGAAACAACTACACACCTCTCCATAAGGCTCACTCTGTGCATCTCATGGATGACTACATCAGTGTAAAGATGTTGCTGAGTACCTTGTTGTATGACGACTATGGATGGGAGGTCATCGGAGACTTCAAAATGGTGCCATTCCTGATGGGCCTTCGGGATGTTTTCACGAAATGTCAAGATATATTGGACTTTGAACGTCGTTACCAAGGACAGTGTAACAAAAACATGATGTGGGGGGGGGGGGGGGACTACATTCTGGGTGTTTCTTCGAGAAAGCGATTTCAGGTACACTCGCAAATGTAGAAAACCTAATCATTTCTGAACCTTTTAAAGTGACTCTTGATTGTCTTTGTCTGTTTATCGTGCTGGTGTATTTTTTTTTTAAACCGCATGAACGAAAAAAAAATCTTTTTGCTTGTTTTATGACAATAAATATGACATTTTTATATCATGAAAAATAAAGCTTGTGCTGAATGTTGTCATTTTTCGATCGTTTTTAGACATAGAAGTTGAAATGTAATACTTAGAAGCCAGAAGTTGAAATGTAATACTTAGAAGCCAGAAGTTGAAATGTAATACTTAGAAGCCAGAAATTGAAATGTAATACTTAGAAGCCAGAAGTTGAAATGTAATACTTAGAAGCCAGAAATTGAAATGTAATACTTAGAAGCCAGAAGTTGAAATGTAATACTTAGAAGCCAGAAGTTGAAATGTAATACTTAGAAGCCAGAAGTTGAAATGTAATACTTAGAAGCCAGAAGTTGAAATGAATTACTTAGAAGCCAGAAGTTGAAATGTAATACTTAGAAGCCAGAAGTTGAAGTGTAATACTTAGAAGCCAGAAACAAAAATTGTTTACTCCTCACTTAACTTTTTTTTAAAATTCCACGGGAGGTAAATCAATAGTCACCGAATGCCAACTAATATTTCGTATTTTATTTCATTAATCAAACGGTATCTTAAAATTGTTTTCTTTACCTTAGAGATTATTTCTTTTCGTATTTGTATTTAGTGTACAAACTAATATTTAATTCATCTGTATTATCTCTATACTTATAAGACGCATTCGTTGTCTGTCTGTCTGTCTGTCTGTCTGTTCCCTTATAACTCAAGATCCAGACAAACAAATAACGTGAAATTTGTTACACATACACATAATTACATGGGGAAGGTTATAGGACAGGTTTCGTTTCATCTGGATGAGTAGTTTAATTGTAATTTTTTTTTTTTTTAGTTTTTTACTATATTAAAGTAATCTCGACGGCGCCATAAATAAAATTCCTCTGTGACGTCATTTCCCTATGATCGAATAGAACTTGCGCGCTGGTGCTGTATTGTGCCTTTGTGATGCAAAAAATTGTTGATGTTTTTTCATGCTCTCTGATGTGTACAGTTTGAGGAAGGTAAAGGAATGAAGAAGGATTTTAGAAGAAGTGTGAAACCATAATAATAAGTATATATATATATATATATATATAGAGAGAGAGGGGGAGGGAGAGAGAGATAAAGAGAGAGAGAGGGGGGCAGGGGGGAGAGAGAGGAAAGGAAGGTAGGAGGGAGGACGGCAGGGGGAGAGAGGAGGGAGGGGGTGGACAGGGGGGAGAAAAGGAGGGGGAGAGAGGGAGATGGGAGAGGGAGTAGGGGGACAGGGAGCAGGGGGAGAGGGAGAGAGAAAGGAAGGGAGGGAGAGAGGGGGTAGGGAGGGAGAGAGAGGGGAGAGAGGGAGAGAGGGAGGGAGAGAGATAAAAAGTGAGGGGGGCAGGGAGGGAAAGAGAGGGAATGAGGGAGGGAGGAAGGGGGAGAGAGGGGGAGGGAGAGAGAGAGGTGGAAAGGGGAGGGAGGGAGAAAGGAGGGAGAGAGGGGTTAGGGAGGGAGAGGATGGGAGGAAGAGATAAAGAGAAAGAGGGAGGGGGAGAGAGGGAAGGAGGAGGGAGGAGGATGGACGGGGGGAGAGAAGGAGGGGGAGGGGAGAGAGGGAGATGGGAGAGGGACGGAGAGAGATTTGAGAGAGGGAGGGAGGGAGAAAGGGAGGGAGGGAAAGGGAGAGGGGGAGGGAGGGAGGAAGAGAGAGGAAGGGAGAGAGGGGGTCGGGAGAAAACAGAAGGTAAACAGAAAACCTTATTTTAAACCCGGGCAAAGCCGGGTACTTGCAACTAGTTTTGTTTATAGCTTTACATGATTGAAAATTATTTTTCTAAAATGTGTGTGTTTGTGTGTTTTTCTTTATAAAAAAACACAACAGAATTTTAAAAAAAAATGATTTCTCAATACGTTAAACAAGAATTCAAAATGGCGTCTTGCCCGAGTCTCGATTCGATAAATGTTTTTTTTAAAAAATCTACAGTTTTGAATAGTTTCTGCAGTTTTTAAACATGTTGCCCCCCTCCCCCACCCCGGGAAAACAGTAACACCGAGGCACATAGCAGTGCAGTCATCATGGATAGGAACTCTATGCCGACGCCTAGTACACCGACTAATAAAAAGGGCCCCCCTTCAATAATTTGATCCATGTTCAATCTGATTCAAAGAGGGGTCCAAACAGATACTTATGCCCGGGGACCACATACGTCTATTGGTCTTTTTAACCCTTTTTTTTTTTTTTCAAAGTGGGTCACACGAAAACCAAACAGTTTGTTTCTTACTGAGTCGAAAATGGCAAAATAAAAAAAATAGTTTTATTTATTTATATGTAATTATGTATCTGCTATGGGCCTCACAGTGCTATGGTTTTCCCCGAGGGTCGGGGACCCCAAGGCTGAGAATTCAGAGATAGTTGACTTGACTTGCAGCGGACTTAATAAACATTAATACGAAAGGGACCCCATTGAACTTATTTTCGTATGTTAAGAAAGAATCAAATTATAGCATCACAGAGAGGGAGACTTGAATATTGGCAACCAACCAAAATATTCAAACCTGCTTCGACTCTGCCCATTGGATGCGTTTCATAAGATTAAAACATGTAATTTTAGTTGATTTCTTTCAAATTTCCATTCTTTCTTATGATATATTTAATAACCCAAAACGTTACGATTTGCAATTTATTAGGGAATAAAAATGGAAAAAAAAAATTACAAACAAATAGACATTAACTGATTTATAATTTAATTATAAATTGAAATAAATATCATAAAAAATGAATTCGTAAAAAGATAATAAATAAGGAAAGTCGTGATAACATTTGCGTGCGGGAAAAAAACAAAACAGTTTGAGAACACCTATTTAAAAAAACTGCGGAATATAACAACACGTTATTGTTTACAGTCAAATTCGTTATCTCTATAGTTTCCTAATACAATAACCGGACCAGACAAGATCAAATACGTTAAGCGAACTGCGCCGACCATTCCGTGGCAATACTGGCTTCGTGATCAGCGATAATTTCATTAAGCCACCCCTCCGTGTGTACCGAGAGGCCAGACCGGACGTTGGACGACGCTACACCCAATATGCCAACTTGTCTGCCCTGCAATCAGTATCCACCCTGATTTTATTACGTTATCATTTTTTTTTCTCTCCTCTCTTGATTTCAGTTTTGTTTATTTTTTTTTTATCCGGGGGTACTTCAGAATTGAAATATAAGGATATCCCTGTGGGAGGAGGAGGAGGAGGGGAATGTGGAGGAGGGGAAGGGGTTGGTTGATGGGTTACTAGGATGCGGGTACATTGAGGGAGTACGTGAAATGTGGAGAGAGGGGGTGGGGGTGGGGGTGAGATAAATGAGGTTGGGCCCCTGGAGTTGGTTATCAATGCAATTTCTCTCTCTCTCTCTCTCTCTCTCTCTCTCTCTCTCTCTCTCTCTCTCTCTCTGTGATTCACTTTGCGTCTATGAATTTATGGAATGGGGGCGGGCGGGGGGCGGAGATGGTAAGGGTGGGAGGGGGGGATGATATGAGGCCAGGCGCACGCTGGGGTGCACATGTGGGTATAGATAGAGGGGCGCTTAATGGAATGTCAACTCATCCCTCGCAGAATTTTTTTTTTGTTTCGTTTCTTCATTCTTGTTATCTCCGAGTCTCACCAATTCTATTGTTCATGATTTGTTCCACAGTTTCATGGCAATTACCACGTGACAGACTTAATCATGTCTCACTGGACCCTAGATGTTTCGACACATTTTTATGACAACAAAATCAGTGGTTCTAAAACTAACAAAAAAAAAAAGCATTGCGCAAACTGAAGACAAAGCGAATCACATGTTTCGTTAAGTATACGTTTTACCGATATTATTCGCACTCAATATTTTTTTTTTACATTTTCACTCCAATGTTGTACCTAGTCAATATTTTGCATATATAAGGAACTGTAAATTAGAGGGAACATTGGTTACAATACAAATTACGTCACATATTACATAAAAAGTTTGGAAAGGGGACAGCGTTAAAACAAACAAAAAAAAATCTTGAAAAACTATATCATAATGGAACAGCTCCGTTCAGATAACAAAACCTTTGACTAAAACAAAAATTACGCACCACTGCACTTATCGCACCTAGCAGCACTCCATCAGCAGATACTTGATTAAGATCTTCTGTCACTGCGGATTTCGTTGTTTTGCATCTACAAATCTCAATCCAACTTTTTTACAATTCTGGTTTAGTCAAATAATAGCCCTGATAAATCATTCTGTATTCAGCTGATGATTCTTGATTGTAACACCTATCTCTTGGTTCAATAACTGCTCCTGGGACATTATATTATATGGCGCCCTTTCTATATCCTTATCATTGCATATGCCTCAATGGCCTCAATGGCCTGGGGACCTCATGAAAGTGGTAGCTGACTGGAGTCTCACACAGGTATATCGTATAGGTATATCAGACAGGTATATTGTATGGGTATGTCTGTGATCAATTTAACTATTCATGTTCATATGTTATTTTCATGTCTAGGGGTCGCAACTTTGAAAAATACAGTTCGTATAGTACATTATATGAATATTAACCCCTAAAGTGCCAACTAATATTAACGAAATGCATCTAGAATAGTTATCATATTTATGTTTGGTATAATTGTACAGCTAAATGATAACTGTTTACATTACTATTATTATGTAAGCTTTTTGAATTTTTATTTTATTTTTACTATAAATATTTGTGGGTATTAAAATGTGCCGGTTCTAGGCCCCAGTAAAAAAATTTCCAATGACGGTAAAATTAATGAAAAAATATAAAAGACGAATGTTCACTTTTTTTTATCCATTTAAAGAACGATCAAATTAAATATACAAACTTTCCCGAAAAGAATCAATCAAAAGTTAATTAAATTAAATCATTTATATCCAAGAAAACCTGAAAATGCTTTGCACCTCAGCAAGCTGCGCCGTCAAAGAGAGGCTTGGAGGAAGAAGTCAGTTCAGGATCACAAAGAAGAAAGTGAAGGAATTATTTGTTAAGCATACTGGGTCTACTGTCGCAAAGTCAAAGAAGAGCACTACGTCTTAGTATCATTTCCTACTCGCAGCTATGTTGAACATGTTGTTCCAGCATCAGGAAAGTCCAAGGACATTTCCAGAGAAATTATGTCAGTGGTTACAAGCAGCAAGTCGGAACTAACTTTACAAGCAGTTGTTTGTGATGGAACACCAATAAATACTGGTAAACATAATGGTGTAATCTGACAACTTGAACTTCAGTTACGAAGGCCACTTAAGTGGTTGGTTTGTTTACTGCATGCCAACGAATTGCCTTTATGGAAGCTAATAGAAGTCGTTGATGGGAAGACCATCGAATTTTCTCCAGTTTCAGGTTCTGTTGTTGAGGTTGAAGACGAGGTGATGAAAGATCTAAGTACAGATCAGCAGTATTTACTGAAAATGTGTCTGCTTATTCAAAGTGGTTGCAGCGCTGGTCAGAGTTGCATCTCATAGTTAGAGACTGCCCAACCTGGGACAATCAGTCATGCCAGATGGTTAACTAAAGCTAACCGAATACTCAGGTTGTATGCCTCCGAAAAAAGTCCTTCAGCCGACCTTCAACGAATTGTGAAATTCATACTTAATTATTATGCTCCATCATGGTTTTGCATCAAATCTCATCCAAGCTGCCAGGATGGAGCCAAGAACTTCTTCTTCATGATCTCACTGTACCAAAAACTTGACACAAATGATCAGGCTGTCATGGCTCCATTGCTTCAAAACAACAGCTACTTTTGTCATCCAGAAAATATCTTGTTGGCGGCTGTTGGCGACAAAGACGAAAACATTAGAAAATTTGCATACGAAAAAGTGTTGCTGGCTCGAAGTACTCACTCAAGTGACACGTGTAAGATTCGTTGTTTTGACAAGAACAGAATTAAAATAAACTTTTCAGCTGAGTCGTACATTAGCATGGTTAACTGGGAACTGGTCAAGTTTGATTCACCTCCACTGCTTCAGGACATCACTGCCAAAGATATTGCAAGTTACGGCCAGGTGATTCTATCTCACTTTCCATGCCATTCGCAAGATGTTGAAAGAAACATCAAGGATGTCACAGCAGTTTGTGGCAAAGTATACGGACATGATAGACGCCATGGTGCTATTATTCAAAGAAAGAAATCAAGATCGGACGTGCCAACAACAGAAACAAAGGCAGACTTTCTGCACTAATTTCACATTTGAAATGCCGTACTGTTGCAAATAACTTTGTTTTTTTATTTTACTAGAGATTGTTGTTGTTGAATATGTTGTGTTTGATTTGAAGAACCATTAGCATTGTTAATTATTCACTCTGTTCAGCAGCGTTATATTTTCAGAACACATTTAATTGCGTTTTTTTAAAGACAGAGTTGCTAGAAAACGGTTATACAGAAAATAAAACTGTTTTTGTCTACGCTTTTACTTTCATATGGGTCACTGATTTTTGTTTGTCTGAGACCTTAACTCCAAAATTTGTCAGTTTTTGCCTCACCCTAATATATATATATGAGACAGGTATATCTTACAGGTATGTCTGGTATCTATATCAGACAGGTATATCGTATATGTACGTCTGCTATCTATTTCAGACAGGTATATCATACAGGTATGTCTGGTATCTATATCAGACAGGTATATTGTATAGGTACGTCTGGTATCTATATCAGACAGGTATATTGTATGGGTATGTATGGTATCTATATCAGACAGGCATATCGTGTAGGTATTTATTGTTGCTATATATCAGACAGGTATATACAAAAGGTATATCTGGTAGCTTTAACAAACATGTATCTCAAATAGGTATATCAGGTGGCTACATCAGACAAATATTTCAAACAGGTGTAACAAGTGGCTACTTAACACGCTAGTATAAAAACCAAAATACCAAACAGGCATATCAGGTTTCGCAAATTTATAGGTCACATCAAAGTCTGGTTTTATGAAACTTTTTTTTTTTATTTTGTTAGCTCTGTGTTGCTGACATTTGTTAGGCGATACAATTTCATTGAGGAAAACAGTCGTTCAGTCAGATTATCTATCCCCTGCAGAAACTTGGCGTGACTTTATGGGGGTCTTTACTGTATTAAGGGGTGATAATAAAAAAATCGGGAATATTCCCCTCATCACTATTGGGCAGTTTAAGGGGGCGGGGGGTGGGGTAAAGGGCGTGAGGCAAGTATTAAACATTAACAGAAAAACAAATCATTTACCAAGGCAAATTATTCTATTCAAGTCCATTCAGTCATTGATTCAAAGTAAATGTATAAATATCACAATGAACTAATTCAGTTTAGAGCTGGGCTGAACGTTTAATTCTGGAATAACGAGCATCAGGTTCAGTGGTTAAGCAAATAATGAAATGTGTAAACTATGTTCTGTACGTCTATATATAGTTCGATTTACATGACTTAGACATTCTTTTACAAATTTTCTTACATTTCCTTTGAATCTATCAATCTATCTTTCTATCTATCTATCTATCTATCTATCTATCTATCTATCTATCTATCTATCTATCTATCTATCTATCTATCTATCTATCTATCTATCTATCTATCTATCTATCTATCTATCTATCTATCTATCTATCTATCTATCTATCTATCTATCTATCTATCTATCTATCTATCTATCTATCTATCTATCTATCTATCTATCTATCTATCTATCTATCTATCTATCTATCTATCTATCTATCTATCTATCTATAGTTCTTCCTATCAAGCTATTTTCTTGCGACTTTTTATCCAGCTATATATTGTCTAGCTATCATTTTCTATCATTCGAACTATTTTCTAGCTATATTTTATATAGCGATAAATTTTCCAGCTGTCTATGTGTTGCCTATCGATCAACTATATATATTTATCCATTCAGCGACAAGAACTTGACAAAGATGAAAGTAAGAAGGAATGTTAAAGTACACTTGTGGTGTGATCTCGAGTTTTCCTTTTTATTCGCTGCATCGATTATATTATTAGTGCATAAAAAACCCCACAAAAACAAAACATCTTTCTGTTGGTCAAAGTCAGAAAAGAAAATCAAACCAACTGATCAGTTTTGTTAAAGTAAATAGCTTCACATCTCAACAATTGTTTATAAGTATTTTTACAGTAAAAATATCCAGAATCTAAAAAATGCTAACAAAAGAATCCTATTCTATGTCAACCAGCGAAGTTAACTCCACGACTAAGATACGTCACCAATGCTGCCAACTGTTTAGAAGCCAAAGTAAAAATGCAAAAAGGGCTTGTTCCCCCCCCCCCCTTTTTTTTTGTAACGTGGACAACCAGTTATAGCAGACGATAGGGTAATTTGATTTCAAACAATGCACATTCAATTGTCAGGTTTCATTAAGTTATCAGGTTCCCCATTCGCCCACATGAATTTAAAACATGCAGGGGGTAGGGGTGGTGGGGTGGGGGGGGATGAGGGGCGATTTGTGGTGAAACGCGAGGAGAGGAGGGGCAGAAAACAATAGGGGCCGTGGGGGGAGAGGAAGAAGGGGAAGGATCATATCGTGTAATAATGTTGTCTCATTGTATATGAACTGATGCATAAACATAATCATAGTTTGAACATCATTTTTTTTCTTTTCGCCTGTGATGAATTATGTAACGGAAGAAATCAAGCATGTCAACTTCTTTGACAGAAGATGCATTTAAAAAAAATGATTTATTTTGTCCAGTGTATGTCTTTAATGGGTTTGTGACATCCTTCAACTTATTGATCATGTTGGTTGTATTATCTGAAAAATATTATATGGATACAAGTTAAAATATTGAAGATGGTGGACCGTAAAAAAAACTGTTGGTTGATTCGTTCTGACCGTAGTAACAATGTGATGACGGTTTGGATCAATCTGACCAATGCGTCGTGATGATATTTGGATCATTCTGACCATTACAATGTGATGACGGTTGGATCATTCTGACCATTACAATGTGATGACATTTCCATCATTCTGAATATCATTGCCTCGTGACACTTATTGCGGACAATGTGGGCCAGCTACAAGTTTGATACATAGTCACTCCAGCCAACTGTGACTACCGTTGGGCAGGGCGGCTACAGAGTTGGGGGGGGGGGGAGGGAAGGAGAGAATATCACCCCCACCTTCTCTGTTTGTATTTTGACCAAAGAGGTCAATTTTTATTATGCCTTGCCGTCTGGTCAGTGAGAAGCCAGTAAGACAGGCGAACACACCGGGATCATTGTGTCCAACAGAAAGTATCCAATTGACACCCCCACACACACACTATTACAATATTTAGCATTACCATGGGGGGGGTGTCAATAAATTATGCCTATGTTTTCTTTTCCTTGTTCATTCTAAAATAAATTTATAAAAAAAACCACTTTATTTTTTCTTATTTATGTCAAAACGCTAGATGTGTTTTCAGAGTTTTGAAATTTGAATGTGTTCCTGCACTTCAATTACCACATTCGAATAACAGGCTGATATTTTTTTCAGTAAACAGAAAAAAAAAATATAACCAAGTTAACATCAAGAGTCAACCATTTCTGCCAATTGTACAACCATCTAAAATGATGGGACGAAAATAGCGCACAGGACTTAAACTGTGTAAGGTTTCAAAAGTGTTGTCTATTTATAGACGAGAAAACTGTTGGATAGTTGTACGAACGCGGTTATTTCTTTTTTTGTGTGTAAGTTATTGGTTTTTTTTAAAATACTGCTACAGTACTTTAATGTTGGATATAGTCTAATGTGAATAGCTGCGGACAGGGTCCTACCTTAAAGCGCTCGCCTGTCGACCTGATGGTACCTGGTTCGATCTCCGGTGAGGACCACGGCCATTTCACTATCGGCTATGTTGGGGATGAAAGAAGGGCACCATAAAAACCGTCCCATTAGTGGTTTATAGTACCTTAGTCATAGGGCGCCCTAAATAAATGTAAATTTGGTAAGCCCTGAACAAAAAACAAACGATGTAAAAGGCCACTTCTTGCAAATGATGGGCTCTTTATAACACAGGGAAGTTGGAAACCCATCGGACCAAAGCCGTCAATTAGGTCATTTTAGGCCAAAGGATGGCATAAAGTAGACTGTTGATGTTCTGGCCCACCGACAGAAATTTCAGCCTCCTGAGCAGGGCTGTCTCGGGCCCCCCGTTTTGAATATAATATTTTCAAAGGTTGATTGTCTAGCTCAGTCCGGGCCCCTATTCAGAAAGAGATGAGAAATATTGATAATTTATTATATATATATATATATATATATATATATATATATATATATATATATATATATATATATATATATAGCAAATAATAAAACAGATCATATTTAACTGAAAGAAAATATCTAGATTTATTTTTATATAGAAAGCTTTCTAAAATCTGGATGGTTTAAAATATACACTGTTTAATTATTCAAGTTCTGATTAGTAACAACAAAAACAAAAGGAAAAAAACGTCTTGCTAGTTTAACCAGTGAAGTAAACCTAATTCATTATATTAGTTAGACATATTCTTTTTTGAGAAATCTAGATATAATAAAAAGCTGTCAATTAACAAATGTTGTATATTTTATTTTGTCATTTTGTTATAAAATTATTATTCGCTATATAAGTTCCCGTAGCCCTAGAAGGCCGTCGGGGCAGATGAAATGTAGAATTCATGTTTCTATAACCTCGGCATATGACGGGATAGGCGGTTAACACAAGTCAGGCACCCAATTAAAACTTGGATGGACTTGTGGGACGTGTTTGAAACAAATTTTATTTGGAAAAATTCCCTTGGTTCTCACCGGGGATCGAACTCAAGACTCTCATTTCGACAGTCGATTATCTACACCTCTCGGTCATCCGTCCCACTATTCGCTTAATATTTAGTAAATTTTGCCCGTCGGAGTGTCTGACAGAATGAAGCACAGCTCTAGCCTATTATGCTACAACATTTATCTTCAAGATCTTTGGTTCGGCCCGCCGATTTAATCCACGAACCCAATCCGGCCCGCGAGTTCAAAAGTTTGCCCTCCCTGACCTACATAATTCTCATATATTTTCTGGATAATTCTTCAAAAAAGTAGTTGGCAGCCCCTTTAGTGGTCGTCTATGTATTTTTACCAACCGGTATGACGATCCCGTCATACTGAAAGCACCAGTTCGCGCACCTTTTCATGTGAACCGGCTCAAATCCCACCGCATTCCCGGGCCGTTAGAGTATTCTAATGTAGGTCATGTATCTGACATACTTACGGTTACATCCGGCTAGCTAATATTTTATTCCAATATTGACAATTTTGGATTTTAAATTTGGCGTCTGCTTCTTTTTTTTTTTTAAATTTCAATGGATAATATTTGAGTGTACGTTTTTGAGACGAGAGTTCAGTAAGTATTGGGGGGGGGGGGTCGGGGGCGAGAAGGAAAGGGGGGAGGGGTGCGTGGGTCGGTTATGTAAACAACTATTGATGGGTTTTTACTTTTCCATCCAACAAAATGATTTGCTAGAATAAATTCACACGAGAAATTGGATCGAATGTTTGGTAGCTGGAAGACTGGAGAAAATGTGTGTTGTTTGGAATGCCTTTATGTGGGAAATTATTTTATTTCGGTAAATTTTTGTAGCATTAGTTCTTTAATTCTGGTTAGATTTTCGTTATCATAATGTACGTGATTTTATCAATGACAGAAATCATTAAAATAATCTTCTTGATAAACATATGACACATTTCATCTTTTTTTTTAAAAAAAAGAGTTAAAAAAAACAACAAGCAATTAAGCCTGTTCCATTCTGGACACAACGCGTGTTAGCGCATTTTCGTGTTATGTATCAGTACGTTTGTTAGCTTTCAGTAAATATTTGTAAATTTTGGAAATGTTTATAAATTCAATTTTGTAATGCATATATCTGTAAAAAAATATTATAAAGACGTTTCTTCATATTTGAAAAAAAAATATTTTCTCTTAAATCTAACTACAAGTGGTTTGTGGTTACTGAAATAGGACTCATAATTGAAAACATTCGAAATTATAGTCATTTAATCGTTCGAAAACTCCGTCAATTGTTACATAGCTCTGATACTTTCAATTAAACTCAGAACACAAGCTTACTATTTCATTTGATGAGTTTCTTAATAAATCTTGGTGAAACTACGTGCTGCAGTATTTCGCACCAAATGAATGGGTTATTGAACGTACAAGATGTAGAATGGGGCCATATATATAATATATAAGCCCCTTAGGAGCCCTGAAGCCCGGCCCTCAGAGGTCCTATCGCAAAATGAACTTTTGATGTACACATGGCAGGCTAAGACCTACAAAATGATATATACATCATGGGTCTAGGACTTATGGTTGCTGAGATATAGGGCGCTCCTTTATTAATATAGCTTATATAGTAAAAAACGGTACTTTTTAAGCCCCCTTTTACGGCCCTCAGAGGTCAGATCGCGAAATCGAAAAAAGTCATTTCTTGGCAGGCCAAGACCTACAAAATGATATATACATCATGGGTCTAGGACTTATAGTTGTTGAGATCTAGGGTGATGACGGACAGACAGACAGACAGACAGAACGGGGACAATAGAGCATTTTTTTCGAAAATGCTCTACAAAACGACAAGACGTACAGCCGCTGGAAATCTTATCAGAGATGTGTCACAATCTTACTAGAGATGTGTATCAGTCTTACTAGAGATGTGTCACAGTCTTACTACAGATGTGTCACAATCTTGCTAGAGATGTGTCACAGTTTTACTAGAGATGTGTCACAATCTTACTAGAGATGTGTCACAGTCTTACTAGAGATGTGTCACAATCTTACTAGAGATGTGTCACAGTCGTACTAGAAATGTGTCACAGTCTTACTAGAGATGTGTCACAATCTTACTAGAGATGTGTCACAATCTTGCTAGAGATGTGTCACAATCTTGCTAGAGATGTGTCACAATCTTACTAGAGATGTGTCACAATCTTGCTAGAGATGTGTCTCAAGATTACCAGAGATGTGTACCTCCACTGATACTTCCCCATCTTCAATGCACCCTTTGTTTACTGCGAGCCAAAGTTAATTAAGTTGTTCAACAGTACATATCTGAAAGTCCAGGACTAAATATGTTTAAGATATTTATGTCAAGTGTTCTCGCAAAAAAACATTTTTTTTTAAAATTCTCAAAATGTTAGTGGGAGGGATTTGAACATATTTGAAAAAAAAAACCAACTAAGAAAAAATCTGTGAATTCAGCAGGGAATAGTGTGAAGTACTTTATTGTTTCTCTATGTACTGAAATATGAGCGTGAAAGAGCTATATGCGGGAGACATCCTGAAAGTGACATGCTGTGATAGGATGAAACCAGGCGTGTAAAGTGAAAGCCGCCTTAGACTTTCCAGGGAACGACGCGAGAGACTCACCGCTTCAATTAAATTTTCTCAGAAGGAAAGGACGTTCCGTAACAAAGTAATGACTTTGTTGTTACTTGCATTTTATTGGGCGGTAGGGGACGTATCTAACTAGAAGAGAAAGTAACTCATTGTTTGTTGGGGCAAGGTGAAAGTCGGAACACGTGAGGCGATTGTACAATTTCTAAACTATTTGATTATTTTATATATATATATATATATATATATATATATATATATATATATATATATATATATATATTTCAAGTGGTTCTAAACAGGATTGATACTGACACAGACAAACACATTTCTATCTATCTATCTATCTATCTATCTATCTATCTATCTATCTATCTATCTATCTATCTATCTATCTATCTATCTATCTATCTATCTATCTATCTATCTATCTATCTATCTATCTATCTATCTATCTATCTATCTATCTATCTATCTATCTATCTATCTATCTATCTATCTATCTATCTATCTATCTATCTATCTATCTATCTATCTATCTATCTATCTATCTATCTATCTATCTATCTATCTATCTATCTATCTATCTATCTATCTATCTATCTATCTATCTATCTATCTATCTATCTATCTATCTATCTATCTATCTTTATATCTATATATATATATATATATCACTATATATGTCTATCTGTCTATCTTTCAGTTTCATAAATATATGTATCTTGTATGTCTGAAATTCTGGCTCATTTAGAAGCGTATAATCAAAACCTTCATTTTCCAGCTGCTTAAGTCAGATGGGATGCCCCCACCCCCACCACACACACACACCTATAACAAACACTAAAAATGTAAATGTCAGTGAAGATATAATATAAAAGAACTCGGTCAAAGATTTTATTTGCTTCTATTCCATTCAATGACTCGGTTTCGTTTCGTTGACTGAGCCTCCAGGTAAGCCGAGTTGTCGTCTGAACGCCATCACCTGGTCGTAACAAGACAGCAGGTCACTCGGTAGGGACTCGACGGCCATGAACTTACACCTGTACCTGGACATGGCGAGAAAACAAAAACTGCTGTAAGTAATGAACAATACAACTCCATATTACAGGCGTTTATTACAAATCCATCGAGTGATGGATACACCAGCAATACTACACTGCTCAATACTACACTGTCGAATGCAACACTGTCCAATGCTACACTGTCCAATACAACACTGTCCCATGCTACGCTGTCCAATACAACACTGTCAAATACAACACTGTCTAATGCTACACTGTCCAATGCTACACTGTCCAATACAACACTGTCCAATACAACACTGTCCAATACTACACTGTCGAATACAACACTGTCCAATACAACACTGTCCAATACAACACTGTCCAATGCTACACTGTCCAATGCTACACTGTCCAATACAACACTGTCCAATACAACACTGTCCAATACTACACTGTCGAATACTACACTGTCGAATACAACACTGTCCGATACAACACTGTCCAATGCAACACTGTCCAATGCTACACTGTCCAATACAACACTGTCCAATACAACACTGTCCAATGCTACACTGTTCAATACAACACTGTCCAATACAACACTGTCCAATACTACACTGTCGAATACAACACTGTCCAATACAACACTGTCGAATACAACACTGTCCAATACAACACTGTCCAATGCTACACTGTCCAATACTACACTGTCCAATATAACACTGTCCAATACTACACTGTCGAATACAACACTGTCCAATACAACACTGTCGAATACAACACTGTCCAATACAACACTGTCCAATACAACACTGTCCAATACTACACTGTCCAATACAACACTGTCCAATACTACACTGTCGAACACAACAGGTATGCTTTAAAGTGGACGGTGTGCAGCCCAAATTCATCCGATGGGGCACCCAATAAATATGAAATAAAATGAATTCTTAGCGATTGGTTATAATGTGGGTGTGATCGTTGCGCCACTGGACACAAGATTATCTGGCAGCAGACATGACTACAACAAATCACTTGAATTTTAACAAGCATCTCTTTGTGTTATTAAAGTTGAGAATTGTTTCAGACACACACAGACATGAATCACATCAACATGATCTCTCTCACTATCTCTCAAACACATAATCATTATCTCTCTCTCTCTCTCTCTACCACACACACACACACACACACACACACACACACACACAATATCTTCTTGAGAATAGTAACCCAGTTCCTGAACATACACAACCTACTCATGGTCACTGACACAGTCTTTGTACACCTTCCACTCACACACAACCTACTCATGGTCACTGACACAGTCCTTGTACACCTTCCACTCACACAAAACCTACTTATGGTCACTGACACAGTCCTTGTACACCTTCCACTCATAGGTGATCGTGTCCAGGTGGACCAACTGGACATCTGTCATGGCCTCCCGCACAAGGCCGTAAGTGTACACGTCTTCTAGGTGGACAAACCTGAAATAGCCGCGTCAAAACCAAATGAGGAAAAAATTTCTCTGTAGTGACATCCCCAAATTAACACACATGACATGTACTGATCCAAAGATGCCCGTCAGGCGTAATGTACACTAGACAAAACTTTATCCCCAGAGACACACACGAAATGTAATCTGAATTAATTAGAGCTACAGAAAATAAAGAAGAAACAGTTAGTTGTGCGTGTGTGTGTGAGTGATTCAGCAGGGCCGTAGTTAGAAAAATCTAGGGCCCGTGTCAAGATTTAACAGGGGCGGGCTCCGTTGTTCCAATTCTGCAAAAAAAAAAACAGGCCGGGGCCTAGTTGCAGTCAGTGGTGCAACCAGGTGGGGGACAGGGGGCTTGAGGCCCCATCCCCCCAGGCCAATTCATCAATACATAATTTACGTTATAAAGTTACAAAAAAGACTGTCAAACTTTCTTTTTTTCAATATGTGACCCCCCCCCCCCCAGCATTTTTTGCTGGTTGCGCCACTGGTTGCAGATACATACGAAATTACGAAAGCAACGAGGACTATTGGACTCGTTCGCCCTGTCCAGCAGCAACACATGAATCCGGTTAGTAATGACTTGTTATCTGTTATTATAATAGCATGGGTAGTAAAAGGTAGGTTTCTAATTCTCTAATGACCATGTCAGTTTTCTCGTTGACCTTCATGGGGTGGGAGGTGGGGGAGGGGGGTCTGTACTTACATTCTAGACACATCTAGACGAACTAATTAAAACTTGTCTATTTGAGCTCAAATTCAGGTCGATTGGGTGTAACTGTACCGCTGCCGGTGACCTCCATGGCCCTTTTTAATTAACTTAATTCACTTTTATTGTCAAATGTCACACTGCGTTGTCACTTTTTTAAAATTCTTTTTTTTTTTGTTGTTGTTCCGTGCGATTCTAAACACGGGGAAAGTTAAAAAAAATGATCGCAGACTCGGCTGTATAGGAGTTGTACAGACAAGAATCACATAATACGTCGCAATAGTCAATAGTCGTATATAATTTATGATGAGATTGGGGGGGGGGGGTGAGAGAGAGAGAGAGAGAGAGAGAGAGAAGAACGTCACAACCTTACAATGACTTACTTCACTGTGTACCAGTACGAAAAAAAAAACCCAAGGTGCTATTATTTTACGAATCAGAACCTGCATTCTGTTACGTAGCATGGGCGTCGCTAGGAATTTTTCCAGGGGGGGGGCAAAAATTTTCCAGGTGGAAGGGGGGCAAATAACAACTTTATGACATTTTTTCAAAATGTAGGGGTGGGGGGAAATGCCCCCCCCCCCATGAATACGCCCATGTTACGTAGCATACTAAATCCGCGGTTCTCAACCGGTGATACGCGTACTCCCAAGGGGTATGGGGAAAGCTTATGCAGGGTAACGCAGCGAAAGATAAAATTCGTTTTAAAACAACCAAAGAATTTGAAGAGCTTACTCGTGAAGGGTCTACAGACGCGTTATTAAATGATGACGTTCTGTTCCGTGGTCAGCACGTGTGCAGTGTTAATGACTAATTTACATCGCTTTTGACGCTTTTGCGTCTATTAATTTAGTTGTGTGTGGACAAGCATTGATGATTTCGTTCACATGATATTGAGGTGGGCGGTGGACACACCTGATAATCTTGGACACCTCGTACAGCTCGTCAATGATGTCCGGAGTCGGGACGATGAAAAATCCGCTGGTGAAGTCTGGGTAAACGTTCTTGGCGAACTCGTCCACGCCCACCTTGTATTTGCCCTCGCGGAACACTTTCGGGTGACGATTGAGGAAGCCGTAGATGGTTCTGGCAGCAGACGAGAAGAAAGACAAAAAAAAAAAAACACAGTTAGAACATGATGGTGTACATTCTCCACATTTTGAATGGACCAGACCAGGGGTGGGGCACATATCAGGCCGATGAGAGCCTGGTTCAGGATTATTTTTATTTTTTTTTTAAAGTAAAAAAAGATGCATATGAAGAGCTGGAGCATAGTTTTATTTACCAGGTTGTAGTGAATAGAAATTTATAAAATAAAACAGCAAATCTGATTGAGTAGGTGCAGCATACTGTCTTTACGAGAATACACACGCGGCTTCCGGACCCGCGCTTGGCCATCAATGGGAAAAAAAAGGCCACATGCGGCTTTAAGAAGCGTATTAGGACATCGATGTAAGAGGCGCATGCGGCCTAAGACCCGCGCTTGGCCACAATTGGAAGAGCCACATGAGGCTTCGAGACACGCATGATGCCACCGATGGAAGAGCCACACGAGGCTTTGAGACACGCATTTGACCACCATATAGGTCAAGATGACCCCTTGCGGCTTTTGAAAGTCACACGCTGTTCTTGGAAGAGTTTTATGCCACTTACGTTTCTTTTTTTTTTTAGGCAGTTTCCTATTTCTGAGTTGTAGTAGGACGGATGGCCGAGTAATGTAGATACTCGACTGTTGACCTGAAAGTCCTGGGTTCGATCCTCGGTTAGATCCATGGAATTTATTCCAAGTGAAATTTGGTGCTGGGCGTTGTGTCAGAATTAAGAATAAAAAAAAAATCTCTAGGTAGTAAGTGAATGCCCCCCCCCCCCCTCCAAACCTTCCTTCTTGTGAGACTCGTTGATCTAAGTCTTTTACCCCACAGCGACCGATAATCGGATCGGTATCGGACCGATATTGGCACTATCGGTTAATATCGGACCGGCCGTTTTTTGGCTGCCGACACATTGTTTTTTTTTTTTCACAAATCTAGTAACTCTAAACTGGTTTTGGTTTACAGAGTTAAAGTTTACTTACAGACTTCCAGTTAACTGTTCACCTCAGTGAAGTGATTTACTGATATAATTAAGTCTTTTAAATTTTTCAAACTTTTTTTAAAATCTGCTACAAGTAAATTCAGTAAAAATTTGCAAAGATTAACGAAGAAAATTATTTTAATTTCATCACAACTTTCACAAATTAGTGAAGTTACAATTAACAATTAACAATTAATACATTTTTACTTTTTTAGTTTGACATTAATTATTTACAACTTTATCATACTTTTCTGTTTGTGTACAAGTAAAAAGTAAAACATCAAATTGTTTGTTATAAGTTTAATTTTAAACAATAAACATGCATATTTCTGAGATTATGCAGGCATGGGTTGTGTTTCTGACTTCGGTCTTCCGGTCAGTCTTTTCAAATCTTTTGTACTTCTATTCTTCATCATCTACAAGACACCCTTTCATTAGTAGCAAAATATCGGTAGCCTATCGACTAAAATGCTGGGGGAAAATATCGGTATCGGACTATCGGTAAAAAGGCATATCGGTCGCTCCCTAGTAGGCACACCTACCACAACAGCCCGTACACCCACATGGGGTAGGGAGGGGAGGGCGAGGCGACAGCCATTGCCTGCTCCCTCTTTCCTTCGCTCCGTACCTCCACCCAGTCGTGTCGCAGGCTTTGGATTAAAACAAACAAACAAACAACATAATTGATTTCATTCAATATCAACAACTTGCCGATCATTACGCTAAAATGTGTAGCCTATAATGATAACTCCAAATACACTGCATTAAATGATCATATCAAACTTGATCAACACGTCTTTCATTCGTAATCTCTGCCATATTACCAAAATAAATGTTTTATATTAAAAAAAGCTGCCAACTTTTATTATGACGTGTTTTTTACCCTCTTTGTATAAACTATTGGCCTGGCCAATCATCATTCATGTTCATAACACAAAACTGTTAAACGATAAGCGCTAACAGATAATTAACATTTGAGCTAAGTATTGCTTTTTGCCTGCTCCATCGCCAATGTTTAATGCCAACTGACAGCATCACTATTCATAAGCATATTCATCATAGGTTGGACAATGAATAGGAGATTCCCACTATCGCCCGGGTTTCGTATGAGGGGAATCCCCTAGAGCTCTAGAACCAATGAAAAAAAAATATAGAAGCCCATTGACTTCGTCCAGTTCGGTAAGCACTGAGCAAACAGTACAGAGTAAACTCACCGCCTTCGGCGAGGAATCATTGGTAAAAAGTAATCGAAAAACTTAAACACGTCCAAGTAGACGTCGTCGTCCATTTTGAGTATGACCTTGACCTTCCTGCAGTACAACCGCGCCCATCGGTAGCCCATGATCGTCTTGAATGTCAGGTTACTGTAGTGGTCAAAGAAGTTTCCCTAATGGTCGATAAAAGGATTCTATTTTTAGACATGGTCAACGCTGGGGGGGGGGGGTGTGAGACAGCTCTGCAGGAGGCTAGCTTGCAGATTATATATAGGGGCCGTCCATAAAGTACGTCACGCTCCAAAGGGGGGGGGGGAGGGGGTTAAGAAAGTGTGACAGTGGGGGAGAGGGGGGGTCAGGCCAAGTGTGACGTCACATTTAAAAAATATATTTTTCATTTTATTTCTAATTAAATTTTTTTTTAGTAAAACTTAATAGTTTTAAAAATAATTTTGTGAAACACTTAAATTAGTTTGATGTCAAAATAGCATGTCATTGTGTTGTTCACAATTCCTCATGCTAGTTAGGAGTTCATATTTCAACGTTTTACCTTCGAGATTCTTTCCTCCTCCAATCCCAATCAACCAAACAACTGAAGCAGGGTCGCTTTATCAACTAGGCACAGTAGGCACTGTGCTTAGGGCCTACGGACTTTTCAAGGGCCTACGAAAGCCAAAACATAAAGGGAAAACAAGTTCAGAATGCCAATAAAATATAATAAAGTATTAAAGTAACTATATATATAACACTGTGAGATTAGCACGTCAAGCTGCAGTGCTGTAAATCTGTAAATTACAGTATGTAAACTTTTCGGCTCTTTGTCTTAACAAAGTCACATTTGACGTCCTCAAAAGTTTATTTAGATTTCAAATCACAAAGAAGTGCGGGTGCATTCTTGAAAAATATTAAAAATGAAGATGGGGAGGGCCTACGACTTTGAAAGTGCCGCCTACGATGATTTTAAAACGCCCCTGAACTTATGGACTCAGAAAGAGCAGATGCCGATGCTCATAAATTTCCTTCATTGTTTGTGGCGCAAACTCTCAAATTTGATGACATTACGCAAAGATCAACAGGAGTTTTAAAAGTACAACCATATGATCTTTATCGTCCATCTTTGCAGACCAGCTTACATGATCGAATTTGCAAAGTGTGTCACTTATACTTTGCCTCACAAACAATGTTGAAGAAACATACAGGACAACACAGAGCTCGGACGCAGGATAATGTGCCAACTCAAAATTTTCCAGGGTCAACTCAGATAAAACGCATCCGTCCGTTGAGGATCGCTACTAGAAGGAAAAGATAACTCATGGCAATTATTGGTAGAATGGAAAATGCACATTCAGAGGATGTTGAGTGGCTAGATGAAGATGAAGTTGATCTATCTGCAGTTATTCTACCAGGAAACGATGATGGGGAAAGATTTATGTCAGTCGTAACTATGGATGAACACTTCACTTCACCATGGATGGATGATGTCTAGTGAATATTTTTTTAATTAAACATAATTCACAGGTCCACTATAAACATATTCTATATAACACAAGAGCTGCTCACATAATTTGTCAATCTAGTCCTTTTTTTAGTCGCATTGTTTTGTTTCCATTTTTATTATTTAATCACTGGCTGAGGTCAAGTTTCGCTAATCTACTTCTTATCCTGTGTCGATAGAAAGCGTAATGAAAAGGTAGCAGATAAATGATGTCTAATTTTTGCATTTTTTTTCCAAATTCATTTAATTGAGTTACTGTTTCAAAGAATAACTTTGATAACTATTGACAATTAGTTATTCTACTAGTAAAGTCATATAATAATCTGATAGTTCTTTTAATATTTATATTTTACGGAAGTTTAATAGTGAAGTGCGTTTTAAATTTTCGATTAAATTTAATTGTTAATTTTTTTTTTTTGAGAGTGTGACGTACTTTAGGGGGAGGGGGTTCCGAGATTTGTGACACTTTGTGGCAGGGGGGAGGGGGGGTCAAAATGGCCAAAAATAGCGTGACGTACTTTATGGACGGCCCCATAGGCCTATGTATATATATACATATATATATATATATATATATATATATATATATATATATATATATTGTTTTTGTTTTATTTTAAATAAACACATGTGTTTTATAGGGGCGATATTTTGTTAATGGCGATGGGGGTGTGTGTCTTGCATGAGCTTTCATCAGGGCTCCGATAACATGTCGGTAATCCTTGTCATACTAGAGAAAACGAATGAGGGCATTGTGGGGCCAGGGGAAGTGTTGAGGTAATCTGTAAGTGTAACTAGAACAACGCCCGGTAGCCTTTCCACAATCCCCACACCTCCAGCTAAAGTAAGGTGGACTTGTGGGTGAGGGTGTAAGCCAATGTTCACCAGGACCTTAAAAGATTCCCTTTGGTTATCACTGGTGATGGAACCCAGGACCTCATGTCGACAGTCTAGCGGTCTGCAAAACTCGACCATCCAGAAAAATAATAATAAAAAAAAAAGTGAAAATTGTAAAAAAATCAACTAAAATGTCAGTAGAACAAACATAGATTTTTAGAGTCTTTAGTTGCACATAAATGAATGAATGAAAATGATCGTTAGTTTCATTTCTTTGTCCTTCCTTATAAAGTGTGTGTACTGTGTACAGTAACTTCATACTACAATCGCACAGCCAACCCTAACTCTTTCCCCCCCCACCCCCCAATAACAAACAATTACATAAACAAGACTGGTGACGTAGGTCTTTATTCTATACACAATGTACTCGTTACATATGACATTTATATCAAAGGTCCAAGGGGCCGTCCATAAAGTACGTCACGCTTATAATCGCGTGGAACATCGAATGGCTCCATTTAGCAGCGAACTGTCTGGTGTCATATTGCCAAATGAACATTATGGAATTCACTTTGATTCGCAGGGCAGAACAATAAATGAGGATTTGGAAAGAACAAACTTCAAGTTTACAGGTGAAACTTTAGCTGAAATCTGGTCGCATGTGATTGTTGACCAATTTCCAACAGTTGCAGAATATATCAACCCTGAGAAATCTGAATTGGATGCAGCAGGACTGATGTCGAAGGATAAGAATGGTTTGAACATCATGTTCTCACCAGCCAATACTTCACTCAAATTGTGAAATGTCAGGACATAAAATGTTGCGACAAAGTACGGAGCTCATTTTTCAACGTTTTACCTTCGATATTATTTCCTCCTCCAAATCCAATCCCAATCAACCAAATAACTGATGGACAGAGTTTCAGAAAGAGCAGATGCAGATGCACATACATTTCCTTCATTGTTTGTTTGTGGCACAAACTCTCAAATTTGATGACATTATGCCAAGACCAACAGGAGTTTTTAAAGTGCAACCATATGATCTTTATTGTCCATCTTTGCAGACCAGCTTACATGATCGAATTCGCAAAGTGTGTCACTTATACTTTGCCTCACAAACAATGTTGAAGAAACATACAGGATTACACAGAGCTCGGGCGCAGGAGAATGTAAAAAAGTAAAGTTTCCTTAGCCCTAAAGGGCCATCGGGGCAGATGAAGTGTAGAATTCATCTGTTTATATAACCTAGGCATATGAAGGGATTATGTGGTTTGCACTATTCCCAGTCGCCTTTACTCCCCCAACATAAAGTCAGGTACCCATTTAGAGCTGGGTGGACTTGGGAACTTTCACCAGGACCTGAAAAAGTCCTAAGGTTCTCACTGAGATTCCAACCCGGGACCCTCCGGTCGACAGTCGAGCACTCTACACCACTTGACCACCCGTCCTCTAGGAGAATGTGCCAACCCCAAATTTTCCAGAATCAACTCAGATAAAACGCATTCGTCCTTTGAGAATCGCTGCTAGAAGGCACAGAGAACTCATGGCAATTATTGGCAGAATGGAAAATGCACATTCAGAGGATGTTGAGTGGCTAGATGAGGATGAAGTTGATCTGTCTGCAACTATCCTTCCAGGAAACGATGATGCGGAAAGATTTATGTCAGTCTTAACTATGGATGAACACTTCACCATAGATGGATGATGACTAGTGAATATTTTTTTAATTAAACATAATTCACAGGCCCACTATAAACATATCCAATATAGCACCAGAGCTGCTCACATAATTTGTCAATCTAGTCCTTTTTTAGTCACATTGTTTTGTTTCCATTTTTATTATTTAATCACTTGTTGAGGTCAAGTTTCGCTAATCTACTTCTTATCCTGTGTCAATAGAATGCATAATCGGAAGATTATCTCAAAGTTCACCTCACCCATTGTAAATGAATAGGTAGCAGATAAACGATGTTCATTATATAATTGTCAATCAAATTTTTGCAATTTTTTTTTTCAAATTCAATTGATTGAGTTACTGTTTCAAAGAATAACTGATAGAACCATTGACAATTAGTTATTCTACTATTAAACTCATTTAATAATATGATAGTTCTTTTAATATTTATATTTTAAGGCAGTTTAATAGTGAAGTGCGATTTAAGTTTTTGATTAAATTTTAAATTAGTTCCTAATTAAAAAAAAATTTCGAAAGTGTGACGTACTTTAGGGGGGGGGGGGGTCCCGAGATTAGTGACACTTTGTGGCAGGGGGGAGGGGGGGTCAAAAATCGTCAAAAATAGCGTGACGTACTTTATGGACGGCCCCCAAGTAAACTTTGAACAATTCAAACTGTTTCTTGGACGACATTTGAGCGCTGATGTATTACTCTCGTTGACGCCACACATAACCAACAATCATGATCGTAAATAGAACAATACAAAACACCTAATACCAGGGGTGGGCAAACATTTCCGAACAGCGGGCCGCATCGGGCTCTTAAATTTGACAAAAAGGACAGGGCCAAAAGCATTATATGAAACAGCAATTATTATATAATAACTGTACCCTTGCAAAACCTTTGCATAGAGTTATATCCCCTTAGGCTTGATCGGTAGGCTATGTTATTTTTGGTTTCGGGCAGATCCGATTTTTTCTTAATTGTATTTTAAACTGGAATACTGTTGTATTAATTCTTTACATAACCCAAATCGCTAATATATCATTAGATACTATACATACTAGAACTCACACGTCTCCACACGAATGAATCCGCAGACAATACACAGTTTTATTCACATATAACAGTCGCACACCCTAAATCTGGATACAAACAAACACTCACACAAAAACACGGTTCTCAGAAACACAGTGGCGTCATTCCAAAGATAGTGCCCCCCCTCCCTCCTAAAACAATAATTCATCTTCTCAGAGGTCATTAAAGTGCAGCCCCATACCCCCCCCCCAACCACCCATCAATCCCAGCACGCCCGAAACGACACCCTACTGCCTCCGCACTTGATCCACCTACTGTTAGTCTCTTACGGGGGCTGATTGCCGTAAACATAGCCCCTTCCACCTCCCCCCCCCCCACCAGACACACACAGCTCATTCCAAACTCATATCATAACGGATAGCTACGTCGTCCGCCGCTGTCACCTGTACCATATCCCTGTACTGATAGTCTTCTCTTTCTATGTTGGCCTGCACAATCAGGTCGGTAGATCGGCCAACCAGGAATACAACCTGTGTGGGGAGAAACGTTGCCTCAATCAGAAAAGGTGTTGCGTCTCTTTGTTTTGTCTTTGGTCTGTTAGTTGTGTCTTTCTTTTTTTTTTTTGGATTTATTTCATTAATTTTATGTGGTCATGGTAACAAGTCAAATAATAAACAATGGATGTCACATGGATATGTAAATCAGGCGGCTGCCTATTCCAACCTAATGCCCCCCTCCCCCACTACTACTAAGTGAGATCCCTTGTCGGGTTTTTCATTTGGAAGGCCATAAAGAAGGGCGAAAGTGATTAGGCAAGTTGGTGGCAGAACTAAGGTCGGCTGAAGCCCAGGACGAAGAGCAAAAGTTTGGGTCCCCCCTTTTAAGAAGAAAATAAAGTTTCAGATTCAAAATTAGGTTTTTCGAGGGCTCGCTAGAAGTCGAAGGCCCAGGTCGTGAGACCTTACGCTCGGTGTTTTATGCGATGCTGGTATTAAGTTTTCAGATGGGACCTAGATTTCAGAATATTTAGGGCCTAATACGTACTAGGGCCAATTACAACCCGTTTGGCGATTTCATACATCCGCACAATCAAATTTATTGTATTTTTTTTTCATAAAAAAAAAACTTCCAACGATTTGCTCTAATATTGTTAGCGGCGTTTTTTTTTTTGGACTATAAATAAATTTTCAAAGGATCTCCAAAAGTACCATTGTTTAGGGCCTCCAAAAGTACTATTCAATAGGTCCTCCGAAAGTACAATTGTTTAGGGGTTTCCAAAAGTATCATTGCCTAGGGACTCCAAAAGTACATTTCCCTAAGGTCTCTAAAAGTACCATTGTTTAGGGGCTTCCAAAAGTACCATTGCCTAGAGGCTCCAAAAGTACAACTCCCTAAGGTCTCTAAAAGTGCAATTGTTTAGGGGCTTCCAAAAGTACCATTGCCTAGGGGCTCCAAAAGTACAACTCCCTAAGGTCTCTAAAAGTACAATTGTTTAGGGGGCTTCCAAAAGTACCATTGCCTAGAGGCTCCAAAAGTACAACTCCCTAAGGTCTCTAAAAGTGCAATTGTTTAGGGGCTTCCAAAAGTATCATTGCCTAGGGGCTCCAAAAGTACAACTCCCTAAGGTCTATAAAGGTACCATTGTTTAGGGCCTCCGAAAATGACTTTGAATAGGGATTCCAAGAAACGTTATAATGCCTTTGGGTGTCACATATCAGTGAAAGTGTTTCTGTAACAGTGTGACTGCACCAATTCTTCTTCAAGTATTTGCTGCAGTTGTGTCAGAGATAATCATTTTTATCATTGAGCACAATTTTCATTCGTGAAAAGAGGAGAAGAGTAGTATGGCAGGCTAGGGGCCCTAAATGAGATGTAGAGCCGAAGAAAGAAAGAAGAAAACAGTTTTTTTAATTGAACATTGTCTCCCCTTTTGCATTAGCCAGCTGAAGAACAGTGAGTCTGACCTCCTTTTTACGATTTTTTATAACAACAACCTCATCGCGCTTTATTTTGTATGGTCTTTCCATCAAATTGTAAGCACCAGTAAGTTCTTTTAAAGTTTTCCTTGAAATTACGTTTTTAATATTTCTCCTTCTTTCATTAGACCTTTGTAAATGCCGCTTTAAGTTGGAGTATATATGCAAACTACAGTTCCCAACTTTTTAGATCCTTGTTTGTGTACTCAGTTTTGCTGCAAGCCACTAAATGCACCGAAGAAGAAGTTTTTGGTCTTTTAGACTTTAATGGTTTCTCATTATCTTTACTACTACTGGAATGACTGTTCTTTGCCTGCACAAAATCTTCTTTACTCACAGAATCTTCTGTATCCAAATTTGGTAAGACACTTGATTCATCACTTTCTTCAGTAAAGCATTCTGTGACTGGCACTTTCCCTTTAAGTAATTTCATTTTCTTGGGTGCATCTTTAGTGAATCATCTTCAATAGCCTACTTTTTCGTTTAGTTGAAATCTGAAGTGCATAGAACTCAATGTCTTCTCGACACAACCACTCTCCTTTCTCATCTCTTACATTAAACATCACCGTGAAATCATAGTTTCCAGGACTTCGATTATGTCTTTCAAACTTCTTAACAACATTTATAATCATGTCTTTTCTGCCTTTTGCAATTGTTTTATATCTATTCACGATATGTAGTTCCATTGGCATTTTTCGCATTTGATCAAGACATTTAACAGACTTTGGTGATTTAATGCCTTTCGGAAATACACTAGATTTGAAGTCCAAATTCTCTTGTTCGTCTCGGAAGCTGGTGCATTTTTGATAGAACTGCTCTGAGACAATCCAGAAATGACACAAATACTAATTATGCATATAATAGTTGCCAACTAAAATGCTGATGGTGCATGGAAAAACAAAGAACAAAATTACATTTAAAATACTAAATGCGGGTATGACATACAATTTACTGGGCGTGTGGAGGGTGACCTTTTTTAACAGTTGAGGGTTGTTATTAATATTTTTTGTTTAGGTATGATAAATATCCACTTGCGGCAGTATGGGGAATAAAAAATAATGAAAACATTTTTTTAGTCATATACCTAATGTACAGTGCAGATGAATCTAAGTTTTTTTTTTAGATTTTAATAGTTGATGGATCATGATAATTGAGCATGCCACTATATTTTTATTTGGATAGAGATGTTTATTTTCTCCAACATATCAGCTTGAACAGCATTTGAGTGAATGTTCTTGGCCAACAATTCATTAGTTTGGGTTTTATAAAAAACAAAACAAATTGTGAGCTGACTTAGCTGGTTTTTTTTTGATAATGTAGTTTCTTGTATGAAATATATTTTTGAATTATCTTCATTGGTAAAATTGATATTTAATTTTTGGTGTATATTTTTTATATAGATATAATATAATATACTCTAAATTATTGTAAAATCTGTAGTTATGTAAATGAATTTGAGGGCTACTCCTGTTTTAAATGTTTTTGAAGTGTGCATTAAATCTATAGTAAGCACCACTGCAGTTGAATGACTGCCAGTTTCAAGTTCGTATACTTTGAATAAAAAAAAATTGCTCATCTATTACATGTCCTCGTCTAAAACTATGAAGACCATACGAGTTTGTGATATGCTACAGACAATTTTTTTGTACAGTTAGTAACAGTTGTATGTCATGTTTTTAACTGTCATATTTATTTTTAACTTTTGTTGAAATGGTTGACTTTTCTTTCATCAACATAAAAATTATTTTGCACTCTGTTCTTGCAATAAATTTGTTTTTTTCTTTTTTTAAAAAATTGTTTTAGTTTGTGTTTTTTTTCACAGTGTTACATTTTATGTTGACTGTTGAATTATGGAGTTTGAGATTAAATTCTTTGTCCCCGTTTTGTCTGTCTGTCTGTCATCACCCTAGATCTCAGCAACCATGAGTCCTAGACCCACGATGTATATACTTTTTTGTAGGTTTTGACTGCCATTCCTGCATCAAAAGTCCATTTCGCGATCTGACCTCTGAGGGCTGGGCATCAGTGCTTTTTACCGTTCTTTACTATATAAGTTATATTAATAATATGTCATTTTCATGACCCCATTCTACACCATACACTGCGGTGGCGCACCAAATGAATAGGTTATTGAACGGAAGTGAAACAAGATTGGCAACAATAATTTATCAAACAACAATTGACGGAGTTTTCGGACGATTAAATGACTATAATTTAGAATGTTTCAATTATGAGTCCTATTTCAGTGACCACAAACCACTTGTAGTCAGATTTAAGAGAAGATAATTTTGTTTTCAAATATAAAGAAACGTCTTTTTAATTTTTTTCAGATACATGTATATACATTACACAATTGAATTTATAAACATATCTAAATTTCCAAATATTTACTGAAAGCTAACATACGTACTGATACATAACACGAAAATGCGCTAACACGTCCTGTGTCCAGAATGGAACAGGCTTAGATTGATTGTTTCACTTTATCTACTTTTAGCCTTCTACCATCTCCTTTTAGAGATTTACATTTCTTTATATAACTTAGATCTCTTTAAAAACATATACTTGGGACTGGAAAAAATTCTGATATTAGTGATATATTTCTTGAGTTAATCATTTTTGTAACTTTGACATTTCAGTAACTTTCAGTATTAAGGATCTTTTTCTTTAACATCCTACAGGTGTTAGGCTATGATTTACATGGAGTAAACCATCCTACAGGTGTTAGGCTATGATTTACATAGAGTAAACCATCCTACAGGTGTTAGGCTATGATTTACATGGAGTAAACCATCCAACAGGTGTTAGGCTATGATTTACATGGAGTAAACATTATGTGAAGACTTTTTTCTTAAAGCCAAAAAGGTTGTTGGTGTTGTATACAGACACTCAAATGAAATTTGTAGAAACTGAAGATACAATCGTCAGTTTAAAAGTATTGAAGACAATACTTTAATATCCCTTCTGTTATTGCAACAACTTAAAACAAACCTGCTCTTCTTTACAGTAATGAACAGTTAATTATTAGTCATGAAATTTTTTTAGCTAAAAATAATTAACATAATGGTTTATATTTCAATATTAACACATGAAATTACTATTATAACTTTCACTCTATTTATAAAAACTCATTAACAGGAATACCTCTTGTAACTCAGTTCAAAAATTTATTTATTAATGCATCTTACAATACGAGCACTTGAAATAAAATGAATTCGTGCATAATAATAACTTATTTCTGAGTTATAGCTCCCAAGTCTCAACATGCATATATAAAACATTAGATGGAAGTAAACTCGTTGTACAAGATAAGTTTGGTTCACTGGAACCATATTTTATATTTACTAGTTATCAAAGGCCCGGTACCCGGACCGGCGAGTAGGCACACAGTTGAAGTTGAAAATGGTGATATATATTTCAGCGCGTTAACAATCAGTCTATATACTTGCAGTGGTCCCAAGGACATGAACAGATTATTGTAGCCAAAATACATTTGAGAATAGGGACACCTAATAATACATCAAATAAAGTTCATATGTTAAATAGTTCCTCCCAAAGAAAATAATCCTCACTATATTCCTTTATTCTACCCTGGATTATGGACCCTAGTACAAAAGTTCCTAGTAGCCTCTGAATCAATATATTAAAAGGATCATGGATTTAGTCCTGTCACCAAACTATTAACAAATAAGAGAAAATGATGCAAGTAGTCGATTGAAGATAACTAATCCCTAAAATAGAGCCAGGAATTTGAAGAATAATGTTACCTGTCACAGGGTATTCCCTATGACAGTGCACTAAATGAATGTTTATGTTGAATGGAAGTAGTAAAAGGTGCGAGGCAGTGACGGTTGTTGTTGTTGAAGAAAAGAATACATTGTTTTGACTAACCTCGAGTATTGTTGTTTGTATTCATTTATAAGTATATTGTGATATCTGGGGGCTCGTCGTAATTGTGCTGTGTCTGAAGGTCGCACAGGTACGTCACACGTGTACATTTGTTATTAACATGGATCCCAAATCTCAAGATGATTTGTTTGAATTGTACCGTCAAAAAGGGATCTCATTAGAACTACAAGGTGAGAAGTTAAGTGGATTTATTGAAAATGCAATGGCGCGAGATGAAAGAGCGAAGGGGCGAGAGAGGCAATTAAGAATGATGGAAATTGAACTAGAAAAGGAAAAACTGCGAGATGTGCCGTGCTCGTCTAAAATGAAACGTGAACAGAGGGAAGTCTATAATGAGGACAAGGATAAACTTTAAAAGGAGGTAGAAGATATACATAAGGAGATGGAGAGGCTACAAGGTATCATTCAGTCAGTCGTACATGCAAAAAAATGTCGAAAGCTGAAGGAGATTCCATCTTCGAAGATGCGGTGTGCAAAGTACGATAAGGAAGAAGACAGAGAACTTAAGAAGTATTACTCAAGATTGAGAGAACTTAAAGTACAGCTAAAGGTGAAGCAACCGCAGCTAACAGCTTGGTATGATAATAATTCAAAAATGGTGTCAAAAGGAGAGAACATACTGGCAGAGATTGAGAGACGAGTTCAAGCAAGAAAGGAACAGAATGAAGAGGAGGAGGAAATACAGTCGGCCTGGAAGTATTTTGGAAAGAATGAATCTGAAATTAAACAATTAGAATCAGAAGACCAGCAGATGATGCAAAGACAACAAGTCAGGGCGAAGCACGAACATATAGAGAGAACGACGTTTGACACTACTGAACACAGTAGCCGTGTGAGGTATGAACAACGATCATTAGGCAATTCTCGATTTGCAGAAGTGAGTCAGGAGGTCAGTAAACAAAGGAATAAATTAAGTTCTGACAATAAGACAGAGGTTAGGCAGAAGGTAGATCTAAGTTGTCAGACTGTTGTCGTGCAGTTGAAGGCGATGTCATGTCAGACAGAAGTCAAGCAGAGGAAGGAGATGTCATGTCAGACAGAGGTCAGGGAGATGAAGGAGGCGGCATGTCAGACAGAGGCCATGCAGATGGAGATGTCATGTCAGACAGAGGTCATGCAGAGGAAGGAGATGTCAAGTCAGACAAGGGTCATGCAGAGGAAGGAGATGCCATGTCAGACAGAGGCTATACAGATGACGAATGTGGAATATCAGGGGAGGTCAGGCAGAATGTTGAGGCGACCTGTCAAACGGATTATACGACAGAGTAAGGCAGTACAACAGAAGGTGGAAAAGATACAGGAGGCAAAGAAGATACAGAAGGTGAAGGACGATAAAGATTGTTGTCATGACTACACCGTGGAGATCAAGAAACATTCCAAAACGCAGGAGAACGTTGAGACAACGTTGAACGTTAAGACTAAGCAGAACATTGAAGCAGTAGGTCAGACTTCCGTGCAGGTACTTAGGGCTGACAGTGCAAATGATTCAGGACTTATGTATTACGAGACGTGTGGGATATCCACATCACGGGAAAGAAGTACTGGGCCTGTAGTGTACCTAGGCGACCCTTTCTTCTGGCTGAAGTTCATGAAGCGTAAAATATGTCTGGCCATCTTCTTTGGTTTCATCGTAAACATATTTCACATTCAACAGGCTATCCAGCTCGGGAAAAACTATTTCTCGGCCAGCGAAGAGTGGAGAGAATACTTCGACCTCGGCAATGTGAACAACATACCAAACCACATCACCTACATGAGCTGCACTTTGGCTGTGGTTTCATTTATCAAAATACTCTATCAGACCTTTACTCTGGCCTACATGCACCTGGGGGTCATCATCATGGTCGCCTATGAATCGTTCGGCTACTTCATACTTCAGAGAGGTCATGCACCCTTGAACCTCCTTAACAAACGCAAATCTTTCAACGCCATAGTGGCCGATGGGTGTTGCTACTACCAGACTTCACAGTTATTGTGGAGGTGCTACCTGGGACCAGGTGGTGGAAACGTTATCTAAACAACCGAGAGATGACAAAACCGGCATCAAGGACACATGTGTTTGGAAGGCAGACGACGGCAGCCCCAAAGACACCTACTTAGTGATTGAGTAGACATAACTATCGTTATGTTATTTGAATTTATTGTAATTTTTTTCGTTATAATATATGTATTCGATGTCATGTTACCATAATTGCCATTGTTTGGTCATTTTGTTAGTAATGAATATTACTAATTAGGACATTCGGTTGGATAGGATACATTTTAAGTTATTTGTTTATTGAACGGGAAGATGTCCCAGAACTATTATGTTATTATTTGGCATTTTGTTAATACGTATATTCAATATATTATATTTTGTTGTTAACATTGTATATGGGAGGTTATTATTCTCAAGTGCACTAAATGGAGGTTTACTGTTGTGATGGTGGTTTGTTGGATTTTGCAGCCACATCAGGATTGGGTACTTGGGGTTATTTTGTTCTTGATGATGTTATTGATTGTATTTGGTTATCCTTTTTATAAGTAAAAAAAAAAACAATTAGCATTGTTTCTGTAAAGGTGGAGGGTATGTCACAGGGTATTTCCTATGACATGTCACAGGGTATTTCCTATGACAGTGCACTAAATGAATGTTTATGTTGAATGGAAGTAGTAAAAGGTGCGAGGCAGTGACGGTTGTTGTTGTTGAAGAAAAGAATACATTGTTTTGACTAACCTCGAGTATTGTTGTTTGTATTCATTTATAAGTATATTGTGATATTACCCTTTTCATTGTAATAATTTTATTTATGTAAAAATATTTTAATTATATGTGCATACTTTATTCTGTTATTTTCATAAAATGATGTTATTTTTTATATCTGTATTGACAAATTAAATCTTTTTTTTTTGTTTTAGTGCGCTCCAATTGTATTATAGCAAAACTTTAACTTACAAATTATAATTTATTGGACCCTCAAGATACCATTATTTGAAATGTCCCTTTTCCTCTTTGTTAAAAAATATTTTTTTAAAGGTTTGGGATGGAAAGCAGCCCGGGGGGGTATAGTGATGAGCTATTTATTTACTTTCAAAAAAAGTGGTGGAATACAAAAAAGTTTGAGAATCACCGAGTTAAATAAACTAGCCAAATTAGGGTTAAATGTGCAAAAGTAAGACTACAAATCTTGCAAAGGATTAAAGAATGACATTGTAAACACAAAGTGATTTGACAACATAGTCTCTTTTCCTATTTGTAGTCTTTCTAAAAAAAAAAAAAAAAAAAAAAATTTCCTTAGTAAGTCTTAGTAAGTCTTCAAGAATTTACTTGGCATAAAAATATGAACGTTTTGTTCTGTCATCAAAAATTCACATGTTTCCGATGTTTCAGCATTCAAACTAAACAAAAAAAAATTACAAGATTTGAGGAGTAACAAAAAAAAATACAGAAAGTTAATTTGTTTTTTATTTTGTTCAAAAGGAATGAGTTAAGACAAGAAAACTTGGATTTCATTCTGGACTATTTAAATTATCAATAACAATGTGTTAACTAATTACATGCTAGTAAAGACAAAAATAGATCAAATGAAACTATTTTACATTTTTGACAATTGTAATAACAATTTCCACACAAAAAAGGTCACTTTATTGTGGATCATAAAAACTTCAAGCCTTTTGTTTATAAAGGGAAAAGTTTTAGATTAATTCTTTAGATAATTTGTATACATATATCAGTATGAGTGGCTACAGTACATCAAAATGTGTAGCTACAGTACATCAGTATATGTCTAACTACAGTACATCAGTATATGGGTTTCTTCATTACATTAGTTTATGTGTAACTACAGTATATTAGTGTATGTGTAGCTACAGGAAAATGAAACAGTATAATACATTCATTAAAAAATCATTTTGCTTCCCCATCTGTTCTTTTTCGTCTAATGTGTCTCTAATGTTGGTGACAGTGTTAATTGATCTAACAATGTGTGTTATACTCAGAGCATATTTAAAAACACAACACGTCCCAAGAATAAAACATTAATTTATGGATTAATTATTCAATGGCCCATTTATATGGGTAAAATATGGGTAATCTCTTGTTAAGTTTATAAGCTAAGGAAGAACAGATATTTTAATGTAAAGTATTATAACATGTAACAAGTAAGGATAATCAGTTCATATTTTTTTCAGCAATACGCAAAGGAAGTGTGAATAATTGTTCAACATCAGATCACTGCAGTCATTGCTTGATTTGACATAAATTTGATCATCTTTCTTTAGTTTCCTAATGCCGACATCACTGACCATTCTGCCTCTATAGTCTGTATGACAGGATGCGACTATACCTTCCTCTCCATCACTCTTTCTGATACAGATACAGAACTGCAAGTCGATTTTCATGAAAGATCCCACGTCAATGACCAAACTGAACAAATATAAACCAGCCATTGGTACTGTAAATATCCCAGTGTGAGGGTTAAAACTTTTTTGAAGATCTTCTGTCACCTGTTGAAAACAGGTCAATATCTGGTTCCTCCTCAGATTAAAAGCCGGCGCTTTAGCTTTGACACATGCATCAAAACCTACAACCATGCCTGTCAATCAAGAAAAAGAAAGATAAAGTTTAATTAACATTTTAGTCAAGTTCTCAAAAGATTTTGATTATGATAGGTAATCCTAAAAAAAAAATATACTGATGGTTTGCCTACAATTTCAAAATCATTTCTTTAAAATTCTTGGGGGACAATGTCTTTGCCTGTCATTGACACATTGAGTTTTGAGGGATTATTTGGTAAAAATTATTACCACTTTTGACAAGGACTATTTTATTATTGGTGAAGTGTAAACATTCAATCACAGGCACTTAGCTAAAATTCCAGAGAAAGAGTAACATTAAAAATGAGCTTGTAGCTCCAGGAATAGTACAGAAGAACACCTTTCAGGGTAATAAGCCACTGTCATGGTAAATAATCTCCATAGTCAGATGTTGGTAACTCACAGTTTTTGCTAGTAAGTTGGAACAGAAAACATAAAAAACAAAAGTGCAGGACTTGAGAAAGATAGATAGACAAACCCTGGGACATTGACAGACAGCTAGACTAAGATGATACACATTTATATCAGTGTCTTACTATAGGGAGAGTTCTTCAAATATATATAGCCTACATTACAGAATATATACTTAACCAAAATCGCTTTCACTAAAGATCTCTGTAAAGTCATCTAAGTGTGGTATGAAACTATATTATTTGTTGTTGTGTCCCCTTCCTTGATACATGTATATCTTGATTTTTTTCATTACAATAAAAGTAAAACAGTTTACAAAAATTATGCAACAAGAGAAAATGAGAAAAATACACAAGATGAACTACATAATGCTTCATTTAATAATTAATATTTGTGTTTTATTCATAAATAGCAAAAATCTAAGGGGATTTTTTTTTACTTTTTTTAATAAAGAGAAAGAGATAAATATTAAAAGAACAACATACCCCCTTTATCAGTTGGCATGGCTAAAACTCCATCTTCATTCAATAAACTTTGATGCTAGAAAGGAATGTATTGATAGATGTAAACAAAATGTTAATCATATTTTTATTATTTTTTATTCCGATTTTCTACAATATTTTTAGCTAATTTATTCATAGTATGAAGTGAATTTGCTTGCAATGAAATAGAATTTTTCAAAACGATACCTGATTTAATACATCACCAAAAAATTTCCTGACAGGTTCATTTATGTGTGGTGTTTCACTCAATTGCTTTTCAATCTGTTTTAATTTACCTAACAATGTTTCATGTTGGTGCTGAACAGAAACAATTAATTCAGTATTCTTTGAAAGATCTTTTCTGAACTCACCAGTAAGCTTTTTCATTCCTATTTCTGAATTGATTTTCTTGGATAATGTTTAGTTATTTTCTTCTAATTTTTTTTATTTTTTGTTTCAGACTGCTAATTATCCTCTCATTTTCCATCTTTTCATTTGAAAAACTTTTCATCTGAGATTTAACTTGTGAACTAAGAGTGATCTCCTCCTGAAGTTTACTTGATATTTCATCAAATTTTAAGTCTGTGCTTTTACTGAATTCTTCTTTTTCTTTCCATACATTTCTATTTTGTATTTCCTGATTATTTAGATTCTGTTCCATGTGGCTTATTTTTTCTGCATGCAACATTATAAATGTTTGTATTTCTTCCAAATTTTCTTGGAGTTTTATATACCTTTTCTCATCTGTAAATTAAAAAAGAACATATGGATTGAATAATATGCCACCTAAGATGATACATGATGATTTATTGTGCTTTTTAAATTTAATTTCCTAGTACATGTGAAACGAGGAAATAAAAATTAATCTAACCTTCAGAAAACTTTTTTGAAGTCTTGCTGTCATTAACATTTTGACCTTTCATAAGGCTGATCTCTGACTTGTCGTTTCCACCTGATTTTACAACATTTAAATATAATAACATCAGTCAGTTATATATTATCATTTTGTAATTTTGAAACACCCAGTTCTTACTATCAGAGATAGATTTTCTACTTACTAGCCATTTCAAGACATCTTTGCGTGCATAAAGAGCTTTCATTGATCAAATATTGATTTATTTCAAAGTAAGTTGAGCTGTTGTCTTCTTCATTCAACCATGATTTTCCTTTTTGAATTGCCTGAAATTCGTAGCATTAAAAATATAGCTATTTTACTATTCATGTTCATTTTTGTTCATGAAAAATTTATAAAGCGAAAATATTTTATTCAAAAATTTAAAGGTAAAATTCAATAATAAATTAAAATTACAGAAATTGAGTAAAATTTTTTAAATATTTTTTTTTATTATTATTATGTTTCTACTTAAACACCCAAATATTTTGGAAGTCATGAATATTATACTTTTCTTGTATTTACTTTACTGACTACATGTATATTATAATGTTAATAATGCTCTTCTTTACTATAGACTATAGTATAGTGAAGTGCTATGTAGGAATATACTATATAGCTATGTTACAACCACATGTATCTCTTTATTGAGTTTAGTGGAACTCCCATTTAATCAGTATTTTTAAATATATTTTTATCACATTCTTGGGGTGGGGGGAAGGGTCATTCATTTATTGCATAATGCCTTTTTTTTACCATTCTTTATCATTACGTGGCAGACTTCGACCAACCCCCAAGCCTTGGGCCAAGGTACTACATAAATAAGTGAACAGTCACTTGTTAAATTGACTATGATTCAGTATGATGTGGTTTTTTTTTTTATCAAAATGTAATACATTATAAAAAAAATTGGCCTATACAACATGAGCCACATGCATCTCTAATAAACCACTTTGTGGTCACAGCTATCTATACCGTCTAGAAATTAACAAAGACTATGTCAAAGTAAGAGTAATTTAGAAAGCGAAGCTATGTTTTCACTCACATCTTGAATGTTGACAATAATAGCTTCAAGCTGTTTCTTCAGCTATTCTAGACCTTCCACGTGAAGATTTACAACCAGTGCTTGTCGTGTTGGTCTCATTTGCACTTCCACACTAACAGAAAACCAGAAAAAAAATCATTAAAAGAAAACTTGATAGTATTTACTATTTTAGTATTGTTTTTTTTTTTTTATGACATAAACTGTAACAGGAAACACACCTATAATCTATAAATAGAAAATGAAACTGAAACTTGTGTAGGTCTGTGCAAAGCTACGTGTCTTTTTCATTTTTACTTTCACATACACTATTAACAATTTAACAATACATATCGTACAATCATATGGATAATTATAATGAGATATTATATAGGTAAATTTAATCATTTATATTTAAACGTTAAAATTAATTGAGTATTATATGATTATTAAAAAAAAAACTATTAAACACTATTAACTATTATACTTTCAAATTTTAATAAAAATCGTTTTAGCCTTACTTATTTCAACTGAGAAATTACGGGACTGCAATCTCTTTCACCAAATAGTTATCTAAAAATAAAATAACAACAAAAATCTTCATATAATTTATAAAAAAAATGTTAAAAACTGCTTATCTAACCATAAAAAAAATATCAAAAATCAATTATTTAGATAAAATTTTCATTTCTCTAGATGACACACACACACACACACATACATATATATATAGAGAGAGATAGATAGATAGATAGATAGATAGATAGATAGATAGATAGATAGATAGATAGATAGATAGATAGATAGATAGATAGATAGATAGATAGATAGATAGATAGATAGATAGATAGATAGATAGATAGATAGATAGA
The DNA here is from genome assembly GCA_021962125.1 of Bulinus truncatus. Lineage (NCBI taxonomy): Eukaryota > Metazoa > Mollusca > Gastropoda > Planorbidae > Bulinus > Bulinus truncatus. Next base: position 5,975,505 of record JAGDYQ010000011.1, read on the forward strand.
TAGATAGATAGATAGATAAATATATATATATATATATATATATATATATATATAAAGAGAGAGAGAGAGAGAGAGAGAGAGCTTATGGGAATACGTAGGAGGTTATAGGAATATGCGCGGTCTTATGGGAACATGCTGGGTGTTATGGGAATATTCAGGAGCTTATGGGAACATGAAGGAGTTTATGGGAACATGCGGGATATTATGGGAATATACCTTAGCGTATGGGAATGTGCGAGAGCTTATGGGAATATGTGATATATATATATATATATATATATATATATATTATATATATATATATATATATATATAGAGAGAGAGAGAGAGAGAGAGAGAGAAAGAGAGAGAGAAAGAGAGAGCTTATGGGAACAAGCAGGAGCTTATGGGAACATGAAGGAGCTTATGGGAACATGCGGGATCTTACGGGAATATGTAGGAACTTATGGGAATGTCAGTGGGGTGGTCCGTTCAAATGTTACCCCAGTGACCCCACACGACCCTTTGCTGAATGGTTAGGTGTAGCTAAATTTTCATAGATACTCTACCTCTAGGCTCTACTTTACTCTACTGACCGGTACGTTACTGCTTACAAGTATAATCCAAGACAAAATCCGAATCGAATACCACAAAACAAATAGTTCAAATCCAAAGATTTTAAAAATGTAACTGTTCACTTTCAGAACATCTAAATGCAAAACACGACAATGCACATCCCGAAAGAATGTCCTTTAGTCCTAGAAGGAATATTTTCTTGTTTTCATTGTGGCAAACAGGTCAATGACATCGTCAAAATCTATTTGTCTTGTAAGCTCGCGTTCAATGGGCAGAACAGCCATATCCGACAATCTCACAATCTCGACTGGCTCATGGTTGACAGGAGGTAATGTTTTATAAGTCTCATTTTGAAGAAACTTCTTTCACGCGATGCCACAGAAACACATATTGTCAGAAAGAATCTTAGAGTCAGCGTAAGATATGGCAATGATTCAAAAAAGTCCCTCTTGATGATAAACCGTAGGAGTTGCAGTACAATCCAGTAATTGGCTTCCTCCAAGTTTATTTCGGCTGCTTGTACGTGTTGCCTTAAACGTGGAATTTCTAGACAGAGGTCTTCTTCAGCTCATCATACACGGTTGTGAGCTTGGTAACAGACAACTGTATTTCTTCGTCGTTGGCTGAACGGCAGAAAAAGTCAGCAAAATGTCATTCACTGCCTTTCCTCTCGTATCTAACTCCATATGAAAACGTTCCAGACAATCTAACATTGCTCTCATGGTCTCCTCTTGTAATGACAATCCAGCATCTCTTGCCTCCTCTAGTGGTAATCTTCTCTTTCTTATCATCCTCTTCTCTGTAGGGATATCAAGTTCTTCACATTTCGCAATTGCCTGCTGGACGGCATTGTATACAACCTTCGTACGATGTTCTTCCACAAAGACCTTGAAAGCCCTTAGTTTTGTTACAACCATGTCCACAGTAATACCTGGTGTTTGCATGTACTTCTGTGCTAAGTCGACTTCTTGTAAAACAACACCTCAGAAAAACAAGAACGAAATAAAAGAAAAGTCGCACATAAGCTGGCAACAGATTGTGTACAGCGCCTCTTGTCTCAACGCTTTCTTCGACATTACACAGAGCTTCAAAGGCGAATGTTTACCACAAAGGTTCAAATAATGATTCGAACAAGGTAAAAAAATATGCCTTTGGATTAGTGTCATTGATCTTTTGTTGCACACCACCGTGGATTCCAGCCATGCTTGCCGCAATATCGTACCCTTGACCGCGACATAACTGAATATCCAGTCCTTCGATTTCTAGTTTCTCGAGGATATCGCCGGTCAATGCAGTAGCTGTTTTATCTTTCAGATGAAAAAATCCAAGGAATGACTCCCGCACTTCAACTGTACCACCACGGATGTGTACATATCTAATAACGGTTGACATGTGATCTGTACGCGAAACGTTCAATCACATTTGCTGTGCTGGTTGGGTTTTTATAACAATTCTATTTTCAGACTATTTTCGCACCTTAGCCTGGCTGAAAAATTTTGTTGGAGGTTACCTAGTGTCACCCTCCATATGCTGTCACCCAGGGCGGTCCGCCCCCCCCCTTAGCTACGCCACTGGGGAATATGTAGGAGCTTATGGGAATATAAGGAGCTTATGGGAATATGTGGTAGCTTATGGGAATATCTGAAAGCTTATGTGAATTTGTAAGAGGTTATGGGAATATGTAGGAGCTTATAGGAATATTAGGAGCTTGTGGGAATATGTGTGAGCATATGGTAATTTGTTGGAGCTAATGGGAATATGTAGCAGCTTATGGGAATATAAGGAGCTTATGGGAATATTAGGAGCTTGTGGGAATATGTTGGAGCTATGAGAATATGTAGAAGCTAATGGGAATATGTAGGAGCTTATGGGAATATGTGCCAATTGATTCTACTCCTTTTTAGTATTTGGCGAATGGGACTTTAGGCTTTGTGTTTACTTTCAACCACTTAAGGTCAAATTTTTACGCATCAGTAAATTCTACCCCTATTTTTCAATGTTTGAAACGGACTATAAGCTTCGTTTCAATTTTCTGCTATGCAATGATAAACTGCTATGCACTGGCGGCGGAGCAGGGGGGGGCAGCGGCCCCCCTAAAACTTTTAAGGGGGGGGGGGCGGCGCCCCCCTTGAATTTCCAGTCTGCCCCCCCTACAATTTTAACTTTTATAACTTTGTAATTCATTTTAGTTTATATGTATCATTTTCATTTTCTTAATTCATTTAATTTATTTCTTAAATTTAATATTTGAATGAAAATATAATTAACTGACATTTTACAGTAATCACATTATTGAGAGATGTTGTGGCATATTTTTAAATTAGTTGCAAGTACCCGGCTTTGCCCGGGTTTAAAATAATGTTTTCTGTTTATTTAAGAAGCGTAATTTGACGTTTAATTAAGATTTAAAATAAGACGCGTAAAAAAGGGTTTATTTGCTTGCAAATTGCAATAAAAGGGTACATTTATCTTAAAGCAATGTGATACACAACATTTTTTGGCAGTTCTTCTCTCTCTCTCTCTCCCTCCCCTCCCTCCCTCTTTCCCTCCCTCTCTATCCTCCCTCTCTCTCACCTCCCTCTCTCTCCCTCTTTCCCTCCCTCTCTCCCTCCTTCTCCCTCCCTCCCTCTTTCCCTCCCTCCCCCTTTCCCTCCCTCTCTCCCTCTCTATCTCTCTTAGGCATGACTTAATCAAAAGATGCCAATTTTCATGTCTTTGATATCCAAAATAATTAATTACAATTAAAGTACCCATTGAGATGGAACGAAACCTGTTAAAGAACATTCCCCATGTAATTTTGTGTACGTGTACCCAGTGGCGCAACCAGCAAAAAATGCTGGGGGTGGGGGGCTCACATATTGAAAAAAGACAGTTTGACAGTCTTTTTTGTAACTTTATAACGTAAATTATGTATTGATGATTTGGCCTGAAGGGTGGCTCAAGCCCCCCCTGCCCCCCCCCCCGGTTACGCCACTGCGTGTATCAAATTTCACGTTATTTGGTTGACTGGAGTTTTAAGGGAACAGACAGACAGATTGCAAATGCGTCTTATAAGTATAGAGAAGTATTGCCATCTACCGAATGACGGCAAATGTAATTTTTAAAGAAAATACAATTATTTATTATCTTTTCATAAATTACTTTTTGTTTATTGAGTTTCCCGTTTCCGGTTTCATATTCATCATCATTCATGATAATTATCAGCAATTTTCTGATCTAATTTCACTATTAAATTTGTAAACAAACTGACATTACGAATCAGTTGACGACAGAAGTGCTCAATGTTCATTTTTATTTTTTAATATATTATTTTTTAATAATATCGATTAAATACTTGATACAGAATTACTATATTCTATTATAGAATTAAGGGGGTAAAATTTGTCTTTCGGTCATATTTTGTCTTGCCCCTCCTTAAATTTTCAAAGGGGGGGGGGCGGCGCCCCCTTTGAATTTTGGCTTGCCCCCCCCTCTCTTAAAATATTTCGTTCCGCCGCCGGTGCTGCCATGCATAAGTAGATTCAACTCTATGTCAATTATCGAAAAAGAGAGATAAGGAAAGAGAGAGAGAGAGTGAGAGAGAGAGAGAGAGAGAGAAAGAGAGAGAGAGATAATGGGAATATATGGGAACTTTTGGGAATATGTCGGAGCTTGGAGGGAATATGTGGCAGAATATGGTAATATTTCGGAGCTTATGTGAATATGTGGGAGCTCATGGGAATATTGAGAGCTTATGAGAATATGTTTGAGCTTATGGGAATATGTAGGAGCCTATGTGAATAATTAGGACATTGTGGGAATATTAGCAGCTTATGGGAATATTAGGAGGATATGGAAATATGTGGGAGCTTATGGGAAAATGTGGGAGCTTATGGGAATATGTAGGAGCTTATGGGAATATAAGGAGCTTATGGGAATGTGTGAAAACATATGACAATATTTGGGAGCTTATAGAATAATAAAGGAGCTTATGAGAATATGTAGGAGCTTATGGGAATATTAGGTGCTTATGGGAATATGGAGAAGCTGATGAGAATATTAGGAGCTTATGGGAATATATGAGAGCTTATGTGAATATCTGGGAGCTTTTGGGAATAAGTAGGAGCTTTAGGGAATATGTAGGAGCTTTTGGGAATATGTAGGAGTTTATGAGAATATTAGGAGTTTATGGGAATATGTGGGAGCTTATGGGAATAGGTTGGAGCCTATTGGAATATGTAGGAGCTTATGGGAATACGTGGAAGATATGGGAATAGGTGGGAGCTTAGGGGATTATGTGCTAATTGATTCTACTCCTGTTCAGTATTTGGCAAATGGGACTATAGTCTTTGTGTTTATTTTCAACCACGTAAGGTAAACATTTTACGCGTCAGTAAATTCTACTCCTGTTTTTCAATTTTTGAAACGGACTATAAGCTTCGTTTCAATTTTCTGATATACAATGATCAACTGCCATGTATAAGTAGATTCAACTCTATGTCAATTAATGAAAAAGAGAGATAAGGAAAGAGATTAAGAGAGAATGGGAAAATATGGGAAATTATGTGAATATGTGGGAGCTTACGGGAAAATGTGGGAACATATGGAATAAGTCGGAACTTATTGGAATATGTATGAGCTTATGGGGATATGAAGAGCTTATGGGAATATGTAGGAGCTTATGGGAAAATTAGGTGCTTATGGGAATATGTAGGAGCTTATGGGATTAATTAGGAGCTGATGGGAATATGTAGGAGCTTATGGGAATATGTGGGAGCTTATGGGAATATGTGGGAGCTTATGGGATAATATAGGAGCTTGTGGGAATATGTAGGAGCTTATGAAAATATTAGGTGCTTATGGGAATATGAAAAAGCTGATGGAAATATTAGGAGCATATGGGAATATGTGGGAGCTTATGTGAATATCTGGGAGCTTTTGGGAATAAGTAGGAGTTTATGGGAATGTGTAGTAGCTTTTGGGAATAGGTTAGAGCTTATTGGAATATGTAGGAGCATATGGGAATATGTGGGAGCTTATTGGAATACATGGGAGCTTATGGGAATATGTGCCAATTGATTCTACTACTGTTTAGTATTTGGCGTATGGAACTATAGGCTTTGTGTTTATTTTCAACCACGTAAGGTCAAATGTTTACGCATCAGTAAATTCTACTCCTGTTTTTCAATTTTTGAAACGGACTATAAGCTTCGTTTCAATTTTCTGATATACAATGATCAACTGCCATGCATAAGTAGATTCAACTCTATGTCAATTAATGAAAAAGAGAGATATGGAAAGAGATAAAGAGAGAATGGGAATATATGGAAACTTATGTGAATATGTGGGAGCTTATGGGAAATTGTGGGAGCATATGGAATATGTCGGAGCTTATGGGAAAATATAGGAGCTTATGGGAATATTATGAGCTGATGGGAATATGTGGGATATTATGGAAATATATTGGAGCTTATGGAAATGTGTATGAGGTTATGGGAATATGTAGGACCTTTTAACAATATTAGGAGCTTATTAGAATATGTAGGAGCTTATGGGAATATGTGGGAGCTTATGGGAATATGTGGGAGCTAATGGAAATATAACGAGCTTATGGGAATATGTGGGAGCTTATGAGATAATATAGGAGCTTATGAGAATATGTAGGAGCTTATGGGAATATTAGGTGCTAATGGGAATATGTGGGAGCTTATGTGAATATCTGGGAGCTTTTGGGAATAAGTAGGAGCTTATGGGAATATGTAGGAGCTTATGGGAATATGTGGGAGCTTATGGGAATATGTGGGAGCTAATGGAAATATAAGGAGCTTATGGGAATATGTGGGAGCAAATGGAAATATAAGGAGCTTATGGGAATATGTGGGAGCTAATGTAAATATAAGGAGTTTATGAGAATATGTAGGAGCTTATGGAAATATTAGGTGCTTATGGGAATATGAAGAAGCTGATAGGAATATTAGGAGCATATGGGAATATGTGGGAGCTTATGGGAATATGTAGGAGCTAATGGGAATATGTGGGAGCTTATAGGAATTTTCAGGAGCATATGGGAATATGTAGTAGCTTATGGGAATAGTTTGGAGCTTATTGGAATATGTAGGAGCTTATGGAAATATTAGGTGCTTATGGGAATATGAAGAAGCTGATGGGAATATTAGGAGCATATGGGAATATGTGGGAGCTTATGTGAATATCTGGGAGCTTTTGGGAATAAGTAGGAGCTTATGGGAATATGTCGGATCTTATGGGAATATGTGGGATCTTATGGGAAATTTAGGAGCATATGGGAATATGTGGGAGCTTATTGGAATACGTGGGAGCTTATGGGAATATGTGCCAATTGATTCTACTACTGTTTAGTATTTGGCGAATGGGACTATAGGCTTTGTGTTTATTTTCAACCACGTAAGGTCAAATGTTTACGCATCAGTAAATTCTACTCCTGTTTCTCAATTTTTGAAACGGACTATAAGCTTCTGATATACAATGATCAACTGCCATGCATAAGTAGATTGAACTCTATGTCAGTTAATGAAAAAAAGATATATGGAAAGAGATAAAGAGAGAATTGGAATATATGGGAACTTATGTAATTATGTGGGAGCTTATGGGAATATATGGGAGCTAATGGAAATATAAGGAGCTTATGAGAATATGTAGGAGCTTATGGAAATATTAGGTGCTTATGGGAATATGAAGAAGCTGGTGGGAATATTAGGAGCATATGAGAACATGTGGGAGCTTATGTGAATATCTGGGAGCTTTTGGGAATAAGTAGGAGCTTATGGGAATATGTAGGAGATAATGGGAATATGTGGGAGCTTATGGGAATTTTCAGGAGCATATGGGAATATGTAGTAGCTTATGGGAATAGGTTGGAGCTTATGGGAATATGTGGGAGCTTATGGGAATATGTATGAGCTTATGGGATTATGTGCTAATTGATTCTACTACTGTTTAGTATTTGGCGGATGGAACTATAAGCTTTATGTTTGTTTTCAACCACGTAAGGTGAAATTTTTACTCATATGTGGGAGCTTATGTGAATAAGTAGGAGCTTATGGGAATATGTAGGAGCTTATGGGAATATGTAGGAGCTTATGGGTATATAAGGAGCTTATGGGAATATTTGGGAGCTTATAGGAATATATAGGAGCTTATGGGAATATGTAGGAGCTTATGGGGATATAAGGAGCTTATGGGAATATTAGGGAGCTTATAGGAATTTATAGGAGCTTATGGGAATATGTAGGAGCTAATGGGAAAATTAGGTGCTTATGGGAATATTTAGGAGCTTATGGGAATAATTAGGAGCTTATGGGAATTTGTAGGAGCTTATGGGAATATGTGGGAGCTTATGTGAATAAGTAGGAGCTTATGGGAATATGTAGGAGCTTATGGGAATATTAGAAGCTTATGGGAGTATGTGGGAGCTTATGGGAATTTTTGGGAGATTATGGGAATATGTAGGAGGTTATGGGAATATGTAGGAGCTTTTGGGAATAAGTAGGAGCTTATGGGATTATTAGGTGTTTATGGGAATATGTAGGAGCTTATGGGAATATTAGAAGCTTATGGGAATATTAGGTGCTTATGGGAGTATGTGGGAGCTTATGGGAATTTTCGGGAGATTATGGGAATATGTAGGAGGTTATGGGAATTTCAATAAACAAATTTTTATAAAACTCATTTACTAAATTTTTACATTAACATTTAATTTCATTTACTCATTTACCAAGCAGTATTAGTGTGTGTAACTTGTATTAATTGCATTTAGTTGAATCAATGATCAAATAATAATAAAAGTCCATGGGTTTCGTTTTTCGGAATAATTTTACTTTCTTATCAACTTTCACATCATTGAGCTACCTCTAAATGATGAGATAAAAGGGTCAAATTTTTTTTATAATGTTTTTACACGGATATAAACATTTTCAGAGGGTAAGACAGCAAAAATTCAATATTTTTATTTTTAAGCTCTATCTAATATATATATATATATATATATATATATATATATATGTGTGTGTGTGTGTGTGTGTGTGTGTGTGTATTTATATATCAGTTTAATTGGCAGTCCTGAAAAATTAGCAAATTCCGATATTCCTTTAAAATAACAAAAAATGCTTCTTTAAGATAAATAGGGGACTTGTATTCGAGTACTACTACCATGACTGATGAGAGGGGAGTTACAGCTGGGTTCATTGGCACGAGGTCAAAGCTGTTGATTTCAGTTACTGACATAAAGTATGATACTGTTCTAAATGCTGGGTAACATGCTGAGCGCGAAGCTAAAGTAGCGCGCCGAAATCGTACCCTTGAAAAAGTACTCTTGGAAATGTGTTTATTTTGGCTTTAATCTCACACCTGCGATCTGTTGTCACTCATTTCACTCATGCTGAAGTACAATAAAAAAAAATAAATTAAAAAACACATCGATGCAAAACGACGTGAAGCACACATCAATCAAAGTTTGAAGAATCATTTCTTCAGTTTGATGATTTGCAATCGTCAAAGATAATCTGTAAAAAGTTCCCTTCTTAGCTCTAACGGGTCATCGGGGCAGATGAAGTGTAGAATTCAGCTGTTTCTATAACTTCGGCATATGAAGGGATTGTGTGGTTAGCACAACGCCCAGCCGCCTTTACTTCCCCAACTTAAATTCAGGTACCCATTTAAAGCTGGGTGGGTACTTGTGGGACGACTTTGCACCAAATTTCACCTGGAAAAATTCCATGGGCCTCACCGTGGATCGAACCCAGGACTCTCAGGTCGACAGTCGAGTATCTACACCACTCGGCCATCCATCCCACTAAAGATAATATGTGTCATGTGATAAGAAAACAGTATCCTTGACTTGACAGCGTTTTTGGCTAAGGCTTTTAAAAATGAAAGAGAGGCTCTGCCTTAATGAATTTATTGAATGTTTCAATATAATAGTTTTAAATTGCCCAGGGCTCACGACTATCTGAAGAAGGCCCTGATTTTATATGTTATGAAAAATGACATTAATAATCTAATTAGTTATTGTGGCCTTAGATGGCGGAAGGGAGGTATGGAGATACGTTCGCCTATAATAGGGCGGCAAATACTTTGTATACTTTGTATCATAATGAATAAAAGAAAAATGAGATATTTGATATTATTTCTATTTTTTTTTCAATTCATTTTTAAAAGAATTTCTCTGAAGTAATTTTATACATAATCGATTTAATAGACTATTAGATGAAATGAAAATGCCCGATGTCTAATTAAATAGTATTTCAAGTCTCCTTTCCATCATCAGAAGGTGGGCTGTTGATCCTATATTCCAGTGGTGGCGAACCTATGGCACGCGTGCCACAGACGGCCAGCAACTGAAGCATCACTTCATTTAATTTTAGTTCGAGTGTTGGTACTTTGCTATAAATGTTGTGTTGTTTTTTTTTTTGTTGAATTTGGGTACGCGGTCCCAAATACCGTTTGCCACCCCTGCCGTAGTCAATAATATTTTTGATATATTGGATTTAATAAGTGCGCTAAGACAATTTTGACCTCTTGAATCCAAATGTTAATGAAAATTAACCCATTAGAGTCAGAAAATTTTCGTACTTTTTTTTTTTTTTTGGGGGGGGGGGGGGAGAGAGGGGGTAGAGGGCTATGACCTTTTACACTAAAGGCTTCAAACGATTTGTTTATGTGTGATATATATAACGAAAATGTTTATAAATGATACACGCTGTATTGTTCGTTTAGCGTGTTGCCATGTTTTGCTGTATAGGTACGGGGGAATTTTTAATTTTACAATTAATCTACATTAATTTCTGCATATGTGTGTAAATAAATTTCCGTTAAATAAATACAGACCGGAGATGGGGGGAAGGATGAGGGGGGGGGGGAGGACGTTGATTTTCGTAAGTCCATAAAAAAAAGTTAATCTCCTGGGTTTGGGGGAGGTGGGTGGGGCATTTGAAAAAAAAAACTGCGTCTGAATATACTGATTGCAAAGTCTAAGGGGGCCCCAATTGAATCTTTAAACTGTTTTAGCTTGACGAATGCTCAGATAGCCCCCTTCCCCCCCCCTCCTCCTCCCTTTGTAGCAATGTTATGGGAAGACTGGGGTGTCTGGTCATCATATACTTAATAGAATTTGGAAAGTCAAATTTTAGTTTGAAATTTTTATTCGCATAAAACAGTGTAGGTTTTTTTTTTTTTTTTTTGTATCAATCTTTACATGACACATTTGTGTCAAAAACATGTCATAAAATCTCAACCACAGACATACACACACAACTGTAGCTAGTGACACTAGAATTGAGTAAAAAATATAATTTTATTTAACTTCTTTGATTCAATTACATAGGAAGAATGAATGTTTTTAATTTGACTAAACAAGACCAAAGATTTCTCATATATCTATGAACAAGAAATTATCATGTGCTCAGGGCATGATAACCCACCCCCCTTTGCCCACCCCTCACTACGCCACTGCTCAGCTCATCAACTTTGTTTACAAGTAATCACTTTCAGGTCACACTAACGATTCCCTTTATCGATTGGTCTAACCTCATACGACCCCGTTTATCCTCAATATAAACGTGGACAGCGGCCAGGCCACACAACTCTAAATTACTAGAGTTATTCCCCTTGATGAGCTACACATGAAAAGGAATCATATCTATATAAATTATCTCCAGATCCGAGCTTATCCCATTTTTGGAAGACGTTCAAATTTCAAAACTTTCGAGTTTTAATTTTTTTTTATTCATATAAATCATACACTTCATTTCATCGTTCTTTAACCCCACGAAGTCTGTTTTCTTTTAATGTACTCAGACCAGAATGAAGCACATGTTTGTTTGAAAGAAAATTCGTACGATGGAGAAAAGTACTCAAATAACACTCAGATTAACGAACGAAGAACTTGAGATTCAAATCCTGATCGGATTTTAAATACAAACATTTGCTTGCAATCTTAGTTTGGATGCCAGTCAGTGGAAGCGTTGGATGTAGTCACTGAATAAAATTTCCTGAGTACACAATGTAAACCACAGATTAGATATTTATATGTATCTAAAATAAGATGTACACTTTTTTTTGCCCCAACAGGTCAATTATAAATAAATAAATAATATTTAGGGTTCGGGACCCACACAAAACTGCTCCCAATTGCATACGTCGAGTAACAGCTTGCTCTTGAATTCCATTAGCTATCTGGTGGGCCGTCGTGAACAACTCCTGGCTACATCAAAGCTGGCATGGTTCGGGTATGTTTTACGCCATGATAACCTTTGTAAGCTTCAATGCTAAGGGAAAAAATGAAGATGATGAATATGTATATCTAAAGTCTTTATGCCGGAGATAAAGTCTGCAACTATGTCTCGATGACTGGATTACTGCATAACTCCTGACAGACGAATGCATATAAGTGAGTGAGCTAAAATTTGTTTATTAATATGCACATGAAAAATGAAGTTAAACCCAAACTTACGCCTATAAGTTCACAGCTGGGTTTAACATACAGTTGGTCGTCTTGTGCATAGTTACAGGAACAACTACACTGCCAATGGTGTTTGCTGCGTGACTATGAGAAAACAGAGTTAGCCATTCCTTTCCGCTCTTATCTTTTCTATATACATTTAGATTTACTTTGACGTGGTTGATACTTTCTACCATTAGTCCGACCAAGTACAGTCCGTCACAGGGTACGGTATAAACCCCAGTGTGTGGGCTGTAGTTGGGTGATGAGTTGCTGGCGTTAATAACTTTTGTAAAGGAGCTGAATATCCGATCCATATTTAAATATCTGTCCTTAAAGTTATCGTCAATTTGAGCACAGAAAGCCTCCGAGACATTTTTGGCTTCTGCAATAGTATAAATAAATAAATAAGACTACCTAAGCACTGTATTGTGTACTTTTTCGTTCAAAAAAGGCTTAATTCACTCATGGGTGCTTCATACATAGTCTAAGTACAAGTATTGCAAAAGTATTGCAAAAAGTTGAATAGAAATACTTACGAAAATCCAAAATTTCTTTTGAGAGTTTATCTGCTTGACTTGAAATATTCAAGATCTAAAAAATAAAAAAAATATACAAATACGAAGGGTGACAACCGTTTTCTTCACTCAAAACTTATGTTTTTTTAAATATTTATTGCTTTATTTATTAACGAAAAAAACTGTAATCGATTTTGAGGCACTTTTTAGGGAAACGAATTTCGCATTCTGTTTTTCCTCCATGAAAAAAGCATGCTTAATTAATTAATTTTGCAAGTAATTTTTTTTTAACAAATACGAAATATAACTAATTCTAATTATACTAATCAAGGTATAGAGCCGTGTTTAACTATGACGAACGACACTATTAAATGGGCTACTTCCCTTGCAGTGAAGTTTACACATGATAAAATTAAAATTTATTGCAAAATTTTTAAAAAATATATAGGCCTACATGTATATTAGAAGATGGTTAGTTTAAAAAAAAATATGTTTTTTATGTGTCTTGTTTAAATGTACATTCCTTACAATAAATATCTTTAAACGCCAGCTTTTGTTAGCTAATCAACGTCCAACATCATTAGCTACTAATTATAATCATTTTAAATTCCATAGCTGAGCAGCTTACAGTCAGTTGATTATTTTGCTCTTACCCACCCCACCAAAGAGTTCCTATAATAGTCTCTGCAGTGCTATAGCCACAGAACATGCACATTTAGATAATCAAAATTAAACTTCATAATGGAGATCTCAGCTGTATCTGATACTAAATGTAACAGTCATCTAGTTCACATTTAGAAATGTTAGTACATGTTAAAAGCAAAAAACGTACCTGGTTATCAAAGGTTGAAGCTTTTTTTTCCATATTTTTAGATTTCTGGGTCTGACTATTAATAAATCGATCTGTGATAGACTTCAACGTTGAAAGTTTTGCAAAAATATCTGCAACATCCTTCTTTAATGAGGTCGTCTTGAAACCGTTGTCATCTTTAAGTTTTTGTCACTGTAAAGACAGAGGGTTATATTCAGACTGTAGCTTTTGGAAATCTACACTTGTAACTCCAAAGTCAGCTTTAAGTTTTTGTGACTGTAAAGACAGAGCGTTAGATTCAGACTGTAGCTTTTGGACAGATGCATTTGTAACTCCAAAGCCGAGTTGAATTTCGTCCATTTTATTTCTGTTACTTTCATTTAAAGCATTTTGGCTTTTTTCTAATTGATAAACAAGTTCTTCATGGCCTTTAAACTTCTCTTGCAAATTCGTTAACTTGTCAACAAATCCACAAATCTCATTAATTCTCTCTTGATTTTCATTAATTTTATTACATACTGACTCCTGTTGAGCCTTCACTTTATTTAGATTATCGGTCAATTCCGAAATTTCTTTCAATATTTTATCAATTTTCAGGCAAAACCTTATTTCCGCTGATTCTTGCGTCATCAAAATTGTTCTAAATTTCTCTTCGTGGTGTGTTTGTTTATGCAGGATATTTGACACAGAGTCATCTAACGAGGATATTTTATTGAAGCTATTATTCTCCTTGGATTGTGTTATACTCAATCTTTCTACCTGTTTCTGTAAGTCTTTCACAGAATCACTGGTCGCTTGAAACTTTGACATGCTTTCTACACATTTTGAATCCGTTTTAGACAGCTGCATCAAAACTGTTTTGTTATCGTTTTCTTGATCGTTTACTTTTTGATACAATGCACCAATCTTTTCAGAATTTTTCGTCCATGCATGTTTCATCTCTTCATAACATTGAGACAACTTGAGGTAATTTTCTTCTGTGTTTTTGCCTGACTCCTTTAGAGAGGAAATACTTGTATCTACTTGATACAATCTATCCAACAAGTTTTGATACTCTTTTCCATCTAAAAAGTTTAAAAAAACAACATATTAATGTCTAGAATGAAAATACATAAACACAGAATGCCTTATTTATTAGAACTATTTTTATATGAAAAGATTTAATGTCATACCCTTACAATAAGTCTTTAAATTGTGACCGATGCATTCTATTTCATTTTTCGTATAAGCCTAGTGTATCCAGTTCGTTCTTTGTGGGTAACCTGGGCAAGGGTACATCAGGGGGTCCAATGCAAAGGGACATTTAGGGGCCTTAGGATATAAAGCATTAGGGGGACTTAGGAACGCCATAGGAACGCCTCTTGTTATAGAAAACACAGACCTTGTAGACTGACTGGAGGGACAACTCTAGATTGACTTTCTCTGTCGCTGCACTCTCCTTGTATAATGACAGGATAAGTGTGTAGATATTCGTCTCCATCTTTTAAGAAAAAAAACCCCAAAAAGATCTTGACAACTTATTGCATTTAGACATAGCTTTCATTCACGGAACGTTTACGTTTCTAATGTGAGCAGTACGTGTGAATGAAATAAAAAATGCAATGGAAAGAGGTAACCACAGTATTTGTTATGTGACTCAATCTCTTTCGCAGTTATTATTATAAGGCCTCGGATTTAAATGCATATTTCGACCTTTTTTACGGTGATATGGCATGGAATATTTCATTTAAAAAAAAACTCCTTTCAAAGCATATTTCAGAGAAAATTGGAATCACTTTTAATGCAATTTACGCATTATCTGGAAAATTATATTTTCTCTTTATTAATTTCATGTTTCTCTTTATCAATTTCGTATTTCTATTTATCAATTTCTCTTTATCAATTTCGTATTTCTATTTATCAATTTCTCTTTATCAATTTCATATTTCTATTTATCAATTTCATATTTCTATTTATCAATTTCTATTTATCAATTTCTCTTTATCAATTTCATATTTCTATTTATCAATTTCTCTTTATCAATTTCATATTTCTATTTATCAATTTCATACTTCTATTTATCAATTTCTCTTTATCAATTTCATATTTCTATTTATCAATTTCATATTTCTATTTATCAATTTCATATTTCTATTTATCAATTTCTCTTTATCAATTTCATATTTCTATTTATCAATTTCTCTTTATCAATTTCATATTTCTATTTATCAATTTCATATTTCTATTTATCAATTTCATATTTCCTGTCAATGAATCCACGTAGTGTTGAAATAAAACTTCAGAAGTAAAGCTTTGTTTGATTTATGTCACAAACCATCCTTACAGAGGGAAGAGAGGCACTTGGGCTTTTTTTTATTTAAACCCCACTTAGCCCCCCCCCTTACTGGCTCTGATTGACAATAGACAGCCTTATTGGTCGAAACAAAAACATAGTAGGCCTATGCAAGAGAGAGAGAGGGAGGAAGAGAGAGAGGGCGGGGAGGGGCACTGCTAAAACAGAATAAGATACTACAAAAACAGGAGGGATTTTCAAGAAATGTACTTTGTGTTACTGTTTATTTAGTTATTTTAAGTTAAATCATGTTGTACTAAAACTGAACTTAGTATAATGTTCTTAATTCCAGCATGCAGAGTTCGGATTTTCATGTTTTTTTTTTCTTTTTTGAAATGTGTGGCCTATTGGATCCTTACGTAATATAAACGATGGTGCAAATTGTTTGAAAGCTATACGACATTTTCTTTTCTTTAAAAAAAGGATATTTCAAAATTTTGACAAAAATAGGAAACATTTAATCAAAAAAGCGAATAAAAATTATTTCGGGCATATTTTATTACTTGCAACTGTCTGCACCAGTTACAAAATATTTTATTTCCAGCTTAAACATTTCTCGTTTCCTGACAAGAAAAATAAAATGTATTTAAAACTGTACTTAAATTACAGCAGTACTACGGTTGTGGAGAAATAGTATCCATGGCGTCATTCCGCCATCTTGAGCTGTAAATATTGGGAGCTTTAGTGTATACGTCATTTGGTACAAATGACGTACATTAAAACCGGCAGTTTGGGAGCACATGTTTTGTTTTATAAGCAGTCGAGCTATGGGCATCATAGGATGCGGATGTCTGTATTAGTAGAGTCTAGCTTTGGGCATCGATGTAGATGGATGCATGGTTACAGTTTGCTATTGTACTCCTCCTGAATTTACCTTTATGTCAGTTTATGTTCAAGAATTAAATGATTGTTTGATGTTACTTCACTGGAGTTAACTTCGTGATTCTTGTTGTTTGACTTAAAGTTGTTACACCTTCTACATGTATTTTCATTATAAGGACCCGTAACAACGGTAATGTTTGTTTAATTAGAGTAATTCAGAGAAGTAAAAATGTTAGGCCTACCGTTCGAAAAAAAAAATGCTTATTTAGACCGATTATTAAGACTGATAGACTTATCAACTAATTGAATATTTCACAGACGGGCTTAAGGTAAGGAATGCTTAATTGATTGATTAACTGACAGTAATAAATAGTGCTGCAACCTGCGATTCGTGAACACCTTCTTATGCACTCAGCCGTTTCGTTGGACAGAAGCTGATTGATTTCCGTATATGATTGGTGATCTGTTTCTTCGACCCATGACGTCCCTATCTTCATCAACTGTTAATACAAGACGTAATATACTGTAAGATTTTTTTTATTTCGCTATTAAAACAAGACATAATTTACTGTAAGGTTTCGTTTATTTCGCTATTTAAAGCAAGACATAATTTACTGTAAGGTTTCGTTTATTTCTTTAAAACAAGACATAATTTTCTGCAAGGTTTCGTTTATTTCGCTATGAAATACAAAGAGGGCCTATAAACTCACTTGTTAATTTTATTTGGTACAAAGTCACAATATATATATAATAACTCTAACAATAATAAGGGGTATGAAAAAATAATGTAGGCCTATTTCCTTTCTTGATCACTTGATCCGTGCGTCACTACTTTTCTAACTTTCGTTTAATATCATAATCCACGTGGTGCGCTGTCACATGAAATACCCTGTGACATTTACAAAAATATACGGGCCTTTACAGACAACAACAAATAGAAAAGTAGGACCAATTCAGCATTACGTGAGCTTTATATAGATCCTAGTAAAACAGCAGAGTTCAAAATGAATAGATGGAGGTGCTTTGGGGGACACAGAAGGAAGCTTATCAGAAAAGACCAAAGAACAGATAAAGAATCAGATGGACAGATGAGGTCGAGAAAGACCTTAAAGCTGTTTGAGTGAATGGTGGGGGGGGGGGGAGGAGACCATGGATCGTTAACAGTTGTTAGTGGTAGTACGGCAGGTCATACCCCTCTGGGTGCAATCGATTGATCGAAATCAACAATTACCATAGGAGACTTTGTGAGCTGATACAGCTGTATCTTAAACTGTTATTTGTACCTAACGATTGTTGTGTGTTGGTCCATATCTATAAATGGGGAACTTTGGCGGCTGCCTAAAACATCTTCCACTGTAAGTTTGTGTGTGTGTGTGTGGAGGATGGGAGGGGGGGATAACTTAAATTTTACATATACTTAAATGATTTAAATATGGTGGGGGGGGGGGGGGGGGGGGGGGGGGGGGGGGGGGGGGGGGGGGGGGGGGTGGTGGGGGGGGGGGGACAGAAATAATAGAACTGACAGCAGTTGTTGTTGTTGTTTTTAACTATTCCCTACAATCGTATATTTCTCTAAGGCCTGAAGTATACCAGTGCCTAGAGCCTGAAATATACCAGTGCCTAGAGCCTGAAATATACCAGTGCCTAGAGTCTGAAATATACCAGTGCCTAGAGCCTGAAATATACCAGTGCCTAGAGCCTGAAATATACCAGTGCCTAGAGTCGGAAATATACCAGTGCCTAGAGTCTGAAATATACCAGTGCCTAGAGCCTGAAGTACACCAGTGCCTAGGGCCTGAAATATACCAGCGCCTATGGCACCCACAAGATAAGAATGGAAGGACTCAAGAGCGTGAGGAAAGGAGAAATTTCGTTGGCTCATGGCATGGTCACCCAGCTAGCAACTGGTGGAGACGTAAAGGGAGCTGGACACTGTGCTAGTCACCTTTGTCTTCCCATGGCCCCTTCATAGCCATAGCATTCTCGGCTACGGTAGGAAGGAAGAAGATCACTTTAAAAAATCGGTCCTAATTGTTGTTTTAAAATATTTAAAAGATAAACGACCAATAAAACGACTTAAAGAAAAACAAAACAACAACAACAGGTCTGGTGAGTAAAGATACACACATATCAACAAACAACAACAATAGATCTGGTGAGTAAAGATACACACATACCAACAAACAACAACAATAGATCTGGTGAATAAAGATCAGCCCCGTAGCGTGAAAATTTTACAGCGGGAGCCAGGCAATAGCGGGGTGGGGCAGGTAATACATTTTACTAAGTAGAGCAAATAAGCAGAGGGGGCCAGACAAAATGCAGGAGGGGCCCGGCCCCCCTGCCCCCCCCCCCCCGCACGCTACGGGCCTGGTAAAGATACACACATACCAAAAAAACAACAACAAACAACAACCACATACATATGTACAAACTAAATTTCTTGTAACCATATCACTGAGTAAATAATAGTTTTAAGTAAGACATCCATCACACAGCCATCACACGTTTCCCCCTTTTTCTATAAAAAAATAAATGTCGTATATTTAGAATTTATTTGAATGGTCAGTTTAACAAAAATTTTAAAAGTACTTCATATTTACTGAGACGATATTAGTTTGAATATTTTCTAACTGCATCCTAAGCTCATCCAGGACTTCCACTTGTGATGTTATCACTTTGATTTGTTTGGAAGTTCTCATCTGTAAAATATCAAAAGAACTAACAGCATTTCAAAATCAAGTTATAACAACATATAAAATGTGTAATAATCAGGGCTCGATTTACCGCCGGGGATATCCCCAGCACTGAGACCTGTCATCCCCGGCTCTGCTTTAGATAATATATGCCAGCCGGGGATAAAAACATAGGCATTTATCCCCGGCTCTGCAGAAATTTATTTTCATCCCCGGCACCGGTTTTTTCTTAAATCGAGCACTGGTAATAATGATGTAACACAAGACAACAAACACACATCTATGAATGTGGGGTGTGGCTGAAGCGGCCTGCCCAACAGTGGCGCCGACATCGGGTCCCGAGAGACTCGCGGTGCGGTGTGGGGCCCGGGACTTGAAAAGCTCCCGATAAGGCAACCGGGAAAAAATGAGATATTTTCTATCATACCGGACCCACCACCAAAGGTGCGGTGACTGCAGCTGTTGCCCCGGTTGCCACACCCTAGTACGTCACAGGATTACATAGCGAGTTATAAAACGGCGTTTAATATGGCGGGAGAAAATGGTTCTTTGAGTTGTTTGTTTGTTACCATAGTGCAACAAAACTTAAATTAGTTCCAGGTCCTGCATATGACACTCTCCGTAATCATTGCAAAAGACATTTTTCCCCCTGGGTCTATAACCGCATCTGTCACTGGGGCGTTCCTAAAGTCAGCTCACCCCCAATCCAGTAGATTCAGCCTCGTAGCCAAGGGGGGGGGGAAGCGTGCCCCTTCCCCCCCCCCCCGCTAGGTGTGGAGTGTGCCCCCCCCCCACCTGCTTAAAAAAGAGGAAATAATAAAGAAAAAGTAAAGGTGTCCCCTTTCTGGGTATTGGTGCCTCCCTGCTTACTTTGACCTGGCTCCGGGCCTGAGTAGCGTAGGAAGAGTGCTGTGGATGTGCCTCCCCCAAAAGGCACTGAACTAGGGAGGGGTACCGAAACAGCACTGTTAATTTTTTTTGTTTAACTCTTCAGATTTGGAGGAGGGCACTACACTAGCTAGCTCCGGCTCTGTCACTCATTACCATTGGTTTAAAAAAAACCAATACATGCATGATTAAGTATTCTTATTAAACTGAGACCATTATCGATTGTTTCTATAATCAATTAAGCAGCAACATCAACATCCCTTGAACAATACTTATCAATTAAAATGAAATGAAATCATATTTTGTAAAATCACTGAGGTGGTATTATTACAAGCTTGAATATGCATAGTGACACTCTTTCGGTGTAATAAATAATAGTACACACACACACAAGTAGAAAATGAAAGTCCTCTCCAACGTTACTCTTTCAATCCACTACAATTAAAACATTTCCAGACATAGCCAAAGAAGTATGCCTATGTTAGCTCTCAATGTACAGCCGAGTTTTATCAAATGTTGATCCAGACACGGGGAATATACGACCAGCGGGCCAAGTGAGCCCCGTCAGGCTGTTTGATACGGCCCTTGTTCTGCTCTTCTCCGGTCGTTCAACTCAGTGATGTTTACATTTATTTACATCAATTTATACCAACATTCCACTTACTGTTATTGTTCTCTGGCCCTCCTTTACAATTTAAGAGCCCACGGTGGCCCACGATTAAAAAAAAAAATTAGCCCACCTCTGTGTTAACCTATTACAAACATAACATTTACAAATCCCTGCAAAACTTACCTTGTCTGTTTCTGAACATCAACATAGTAAAGTTGTATCAAACATACAGCAACGTTCGAAACTAAATGTTATTGCTTAGAATAATTCTAAGAAACATATTCGACAAATAATATCGGATTTTCCCGTTAAAGTTACCCCCCCACCCCTCCCCCTTTGTCGTAGTTTTCCTTTATCTTTGATGCCACTGATGGTGTTAATCATTTAACCATTTCAAATGTGTGTTTTCCTTTCTTTCTTTTTTTTAATGCACTTACAAATAGTTCATCAACAAAAATCATGGTAATTAATTAAAGATTTTTGGAAGAAGACCCGTTGATGCGACAATCAAGTAATGGCCTAAAAAAAGTTTGTTCCATTAAAACAAAAATGCTTACAGTCACTCAGAAATATATCAAATACAATTCAACACAAATATACTCCGCTACAGCACAGCTGTGCTCCACTACAAGTCAACAGCTGTACTCATATTGAAGTGTGTTGTATGTCATAACATCATGATTACTAGGGCTCAGAGCCGTCTCCAGGCAATTTGGCGCCCTAGACAGTCATCTATTAGGACGCCCGCCCCTTCTGCATGAAAGTTTTTTTTCCTAAAATTTGTCGCCCCTAGCAATTTGGCGCCCTAGGCAGCTGCCTATGTCGCCTATGCCTAGAGCCGGCTCTGCTAGGGCTAGGATTTCTGTGACCTAACAAAGGAAGAAATATGCATGCATCTATACCCCTTCACCCCTAAACAAAAGACTGAAAAATGCCCTAAATAATTACACAATATGCAATAAACAATCAATTAAAAAGAGCCTTCACATGTTTCACAATAAGGCTTATATGTGGTACTTTACATTTTTTTTTAAATTGGCATAAGCCTATCGAACCTGTACAGCATTTGTTTTAGTCTTAGGTTCCAAAAGAATTGTGTTATCTCCCTCAGATTTGTTTTATGAGCCCTACGTAGATTTGGGTAGGTGCATGCTGGGGCTATAAGCAAACGCACCTGACTCAGCCTAAATATGTAATATGAATTTGTCCGAATATTTTAAACAGCTTGTTATGCTTAAAGTTGCTATCCCAGTTGTTTTCTTTTAACTTCATATTTGTCAGGTTTGCTTGGAATATATTGAATAAATATGCAAACTATCTCTGAAACCAGCCAGTTGCTCATCAACCCCTGAAGTCAGGACTGCCAATGGATGCAGCCTGAACACTTGCAGGGACCCTGTAGGTACAGTAATTTTCTACAAAGTATGACTTATCAACTGGTAGTTTGTGTGATCAGAGACCCCCCAGTTGGTGGACCTAGGAGGGCCCAGATTAGCTGGCGGTGGCCCTGTTGATGTTCTCTCTAACGAATACTCATCTATAACACAAAAACAATATTTCCCTAAAACACAACTACATTCCCCTACAACACAACTGTACTACGCTACAACACAATAACTACATTTCCCTATCACACAACTGTACTCTGCTACAACACAATAACTACATTCCGCTTTAACACAACTGTACTACACGGATGGTCATGCGGTAGAGCACTCGTCTGTCGACCTGAAGGTACCTGGTTTGATCTCTGGTGAGGACCAAGGAAAATTTTCAGGTCTTGGCTCAAGTTATCGATATATCTCCCGTGGTGCCTCCATGGCCATTGCACTATCGGCTATGGTGGGGATGAAAGAAGGGCACCATAAAAACCGTCCCATTAGTGGTTCATAAGATCTAAGAGATTTGATCTCATCCTTACAGAGACTTCACACACAACACAACTACATTTCCCTACCACACAACTGTACTCGGCTACAACACAACTACATTCCACTAAAACACAACTATACCCCACAACAACTAAATTTACACAATGCGGCAGAGGCACAAACCTTTAATCTACACCCTACCAGCTGTCAACTAAATCAATGTAATGCTGATTGTTGTGACCATGAATTCTTTTAATGAATGGTGGTATCAAATTATATCTTCCAGTTTGTGAAATATATCAAAAATAATAAATTATTAAAGTAAAACCATGGACATTCAAAAATGTACCTTTAATTTTTTTTTTCTAAGTTTACATAATTAATGGAATGTAAAAACTAAAAAAAAATAATTTTATGAACATAATATATTTGAAGAACACCATCATCTCTACTTTTTCCCAAACAACATATCATAACTGCAGTTTTACTAAAAGCCCCATCAATAGAAATAATCCCCAAGCTTGTTGCTTATATCACTACTATAAACTGACATTAAAAAAGATAAAGAGTATTTAGTACATCTGCATTATAACTTCATGCTTATATCACTACTATACACTGACATTAAAAATGATAAAGAGTATTCAGCACATCTGCATTATAACTTCATGCAATGTTGAATACTAAATGAAATAAAACTCACTTCACAGAAAGTGAAATAATCTCAAGTTAAATTAATAAGGAATTATTATATTTACCCATAAGTGATATTAAAATTTATGTCTTGGTTTCGTGCCCCTTAAAATATTATAAAAATCTACAGATATTTACAATAAACATCCAGATACATGTACATTTCTTTTTTACTTTTCTTTTACAAGCACACACATAAAGTGTGAGTTACTGTTCAGATTTATGTTTTTGCAATAGTTCATTGACCGTACATAGACACGCTCATTTTTGCAAAAATGTCGCAGGCTGACATCTCCTACGACAGTGTTTTTCAACTTGGTGTGACATGTAGCCACTATACCCTCATCGGAGCCACTGATGCGCTGCACACAGATGCAAAATGTAAAATCACAGGGCACAAATGAGGCTATGTCGATGACCAGCGTGCATAAATATAGGCCAGTGACAGGCACTTTAAACATTCCTGTATCAGGGTCATAATTAGTTTGAGCATCTTCAGTCACATGCTGGAAACAGGTCAATATTTGGTTCCGAGACAAATTCAATGCGGGTGCATCTGCCTTGATGAATGCATCAAACCCTACAGCTGAACCTGTTAATGAAAAGAAAATGAATAAATAATATGATGAATTAATAGCAACTTATATAAAAAGAAATTAATTTATAAAATTTGTTGTCTGCAAGGTTATACCCTGTAATTAGTTAAGCAATCTCATAAGAACCAAAGTAAACAAATATGCATATTTCTACAGCTCTGGTAATAAAAAAGGATTCTTTCAACAAAAAAAAAATAGTTAGCAATAGTTAAATAAAATATGAAATCACAAATTTTCAATCCTACACCTTGGCAAGGTATCCGCTATTCTTTTTAATAATCCACACAATTATTGCTTCTAGTAACCTAAAAATGGCAAATTAAAAAAAAAAACATAAATGATCTACATCTTATCTGTTCTACGTAGTAACAGAGAACATTCAAGTTGTCAATGAAAAAGCTTCTGTTGTATAAACAAAATTGTGTCTTAAGCTGACATAAAAATTACTTGCGCTGTTCTCTATTTGTAAAGATATGCTTTGCATTTATATGTAAATGCTTCAGGCATCCAGAAAAATGACAGCAACTAATGTGTAATTGCAGGTCTTGGTTCCAATAGCTTATGAGTCCATTTCATTTTACTAGTGGATAAAATTTTTAAAACCATGACTTAAAATGAGACTAGGCAACATCTGGTACCAATACCATTTCCAAAATATGCATTGACTTATTACACAGCTCAACAAAAAAAAATTTTTTGCGAATCGCCAAGAATGTTTGAATGAATTTATAACAATTCATGGGTGCTGATTTCAAAACTGCCACTGCTTTTGCTAAATTGGCTCTAGTTTCTGAGATATTGGACATCCTTTAAAATATGATTATAACCTTTGTGTAAAACAAATGCAATAAGCTTGCTGTCTTTTGTTTAATTTAACTATACCAAGTTATAACTTGGTTTATTTTTTTCTCTTTTATGCTGCTTTCTAAAGAAATCATGAGTTCATAACGAAGATGCTGCAAAAATAATCCGAATGTATTCTGTTACATCTGTGGAGAATACATGATTGAAAAGCAAAGAAGAAATATAACCGACTTTGTGCAGCAGGCATATTTGGCTTATTTCGGTGTGAAGCTGGGAGACCAAGACAAGTCTTGGGCTCCCCATAAGGTCTTCAAAAACTGTGTGTGAGATCCTACGGCAGTGGACAAATGGTGAGAAGAAAAGTTTAAGTTTCGGTGTACCAATGGTATGGCGAGAGCCGAAAGACCATTTTGGTGATTGCTATTTTGTATTGTGAATGTTAAAGGCTTCAATCGCCACAAGAAATCTAAGTGGGATTATCTTTATCTTGAATCTGCAAGGAGACCAATTCCACATAGCAGTGAAGTTCCTATACCAGTGTTTACTGGATTATTAGAGTTTTCACCATCAGACTCCGACGGGGCAAGATCTGGAGTTTTGGCAGGTGAAAATAGTGGAAGCGATTATGAAGGAAGTTCTTCAACACCTCAACCATTCAGCCAAGAAGAACTCAATGACCTAATACAAAGACCGAAATCTGTCCAAGCAAGCATCTGAGCTTTAAAGCGTCCAGGCTCAATGAAAGAAATTTTCTCAAACCAGAAGTTAAAATAACATTTTATCGGAAAAGAGAAGAGTTTTCTTCCATAATTCAGCCAAGAGGAAGATCTTGTTTACTGTAATGACATCCCCTGGACTTCTGCTCCAAATTGGACTACAAGCTTGAAATGTGTTCTGTTACACAATGGTAACCGTTATGCATCTCTCCAAGGGGACGGATGGTCGTGCGGTACACGCGCTCGACTGTCGATCTGAAGGTACCTGGTTCGATCTCCGGTGAGGACCAAGGAAATTTTCAGGTCTTGGCTCAAGTTCCCGATATATCTCCCGTGGTGCCTCCATGGCCATTGCACTATCGGCTATGGTGGGGATGAAAGAAAGGGCACCATAAAACCGTCCCATTAGTGGTTTATAGGATCTAAGGGATTTATCTCATCCTTACAGGGACTTTACACATGCATCTCTTCCCATTGCCCACTCAACAAAACTTAAAGAAGAGTAATATCAAAATACTATAGCAGAAAGTCCGTTATTATGTGCATCAGTGGTCAATTTATGTAGATCTAAAAATGGTAAACTTCTTGCTTGGGCAGCAGTCAGGATACACAAAATACTCATGCTGCATGTGCCTTTGGGATAGCAGGGCAAGGCAAGATCATTGGACAAGAGTGACATGGCCTGCAAGGGAAACCATGACTGTAGGTAAAGAAAATATCATCAACAAGGCACTGGTTGACAAAAATAAGATAATTCTCGGACCGCTTCATATCAAATTATGTTTAATGAAACAATTTGCTAAAACTTTGGACAAATATGGCTATTGGTTCAAGTATATTTGAAGATCATTTCCCGAATTGAGCCTGGAGAAGCTGAAAGCTGGGATTTTTACGGTCCTCAGATTCAGAAACTCATCAACGATCGAAATTTTACTAATTTCATGGATCACCTTGAAGCTTCTTCATGGAACAGTTTTGTTTCAGTTGTCAGGAACTTTTTAGGTAATAACAGATCAGAGAATTACGAAGAACTGGTGCAAGATATGCTCGCTAACTTCAGAAACATTGGAACAAATATGAACATCAAGGTACATTACCTGGGCTCTGTCATTTAGACAAATTTCCAGGTAACCTTGGGGACTTCAGTGAGGAACAATGTGAGAGGTTTCATCAGGTATGAGGGTGATGGAGGTGAGATATCAAGGAAGATGGGACATACATATGATGGCTGACAACTGTCGGAGCCTCCAGCGCAATTGACCCAACGACACACACAAAGGAAGTCGAGCAAACAGCGATTACTAATGCATTACCATAGACAATAAACATATTAATTAATTAATTAGACATAATTAGTTTTTCAAATTAAAATGTTTTCCTCTATAACACTATTACACATATTTTTGAACAAATTTCTGCATGACCATTAACAGTTTCACTACTATTTGTTAGTATACTATTTTACTTCATGCAATTCTTGACAATTTTCAAACACGGTGCATACATTATTTCATTAATTTTAATTATCTCGAAAAATAGAGCCAATCTAGCAAAACACTTACATATTCTAAATCAGCATAGCTGACTTTGTATAAAATGATTCAAATATCACTGGCAATGAATTCACTGTTTACCAGTGTTATCTATGACCTCAAAACTTTAACTCATTTTGGATAATGTTTGGAAAAAATATAGTATAATTCATTTATATATATATATATATATATATATATGTGTATGTAGTTATAGTATAATTCATAAAGTAAAGTTTATATATACATAGTCTACTTTATATAGTAAATGTGGCATCAAGCTGAATGATGCTCTCTCCATCCTTTTATGAAGATTTGCTGGAATGACAAAATTGCCAGTCGATAGTTCCTTTACAGAGCTACAATTATGGTGAAACATCTAAAATGGTTCAGTCATGTCATTGGCATAGACTCCTAAAGGATACCAAGGGCTCTACAGACACCTTGCCTCAAGTTCGATATTTCCAGATGAAGAGGGTGCCCAAAAAAAAAAAAGATTCAATGACAACCTAAATGATTTTATAAAAATGGGCCAATTTGAACCCATTGCTGCTAGAGTACTGCCTCCAACAGAGTCAAATGATGATCTGGTATAAAATTCACAGCTGGCCATATGGAAGAGGACAGACATTACTGTTTTGCAGCTGCAAGGGGCAACTATACTCTCTGCATTGAACACAACTCTATCCTTCCCTCAATGCGGTTGCTCTTTGGGCTTCAAAGTCTTATTAAGAACCACAAATAGTTTGTACATAATTCAAAACATGTGAGACTATCAAAGTGAAAGTAACATTTATGATCAATATTCATTCAGAATATTAACATGGATAAACAATCGAGGTACACATTTCATAAGAAACACACAACAATGATATTTTCTATCAACTAATCAATAAAAACTTTTTTTTTTATGTAAGGTAGAGCCATAAATATAAACTTACCAGTTGTTAATTTTGGTTTGCTAATAATGTCCTGAACTTGACTTCCAACAGTTTCAATCTGTAATGCAGTTGAAAATTAAAATATGCATAGTTTTATAATAAACGAAACAATAAAAGTAATTTCGACCAGTAGTATAGGTTTACATAGTGAAAAAGAAGTCAGTTAATTTATTATAATTAAATGTTGGATCAGTTTAAAATATGATTTAAATGGCGGTTTTTAATTCAAGTTTAGTAATATAACTGAATCTTATCAAAATAATATAGTTTTTTTTCCCACAAATATTAAGATTTCAACAATAAATTCAAATACTTTTTTTTATTTTTTTAACACTGACAATGATAATAAAAGAAATTAAAATCTTTCAATTTTATTGTTTAGTAATTTTTTTTAAGAAACATTTTTTTGAAAAGTAAGCCGTTATGATAAATGTAAAGCTGTTATGATAAATGCAAAGCCGTTATGATAAATGCAATGAAAAGTAAAAAAAAGGTTCATTACACTGGGTTACACAGTTTTTGTTCCTCTTGATTTTATTATTGTTTCTGGTTGGTTTTTTTATGCTGATTCCAAATATGTAATCAGTTTTGCTGTAGCATCGACGGTTATCAAGATATTTAAGATTTACTATATTTGTATTATTTCTGTTCTGATGTGAATGGTTTATTTCACGCTATAGGAATTGAACACGATTCAAGTGGGTGGAGCTCTACCAGAAGTCTAAAAGCAGTTCTGTTACATAATGGGAATATTTATCCCTCCATACCTGTAGCACACTCAACACAAATGAAGGAAGATTATGATAATGTTCATAATCTGCTTTAACACATTGACTACAAAAAGTATAGATGGGATATATGTGGGGATTTTAAAATGATTGGGTTATTGCTAGGCTTGCAGGGTGGATTTACTAAATATTTCTGTTTTTTTATGCCTGTGGGACAGCAGGGCTGCATCAGAACATTATAAGAGAGCTGAATGGCCTGCTCGCGAATCTCTGGAACCGGGTTCACATAATGTGGTCAGAGAGGCCTTAGTTGATAGAAGTAAAGTGCTACTTCCTCCTCTCCATATTGTTGGGCCTTATTAAGCAGTTAGTGACTGCATTGGATCCTGGAGGTGAGACTTATCAACATATTCGCATCATGTTTCCCAAACTTACTGAGGCCAAAATATCAGGAATTTTCGTTGGTCCACAAGTGCGAAAAATGTTAGCCTCAGAAACATTGAAAAAAACCATGAGTGGGCTAGAAATGCAAGCATGGAAGTCTTTTAGAGCTGTAGTCAATGGATTCTTGGGAAATAATAAAGAACCAAATTGCAAAGAACTTGTGTCTAACATGATAAAAGCCGATCAGAAAATGGGGTGCCGTATGTCCCTCAAAATGCATTATCTTCATTCACACATAGACTTTTTTCACGGGAATTGGGGAAGCACAAGCGAAGAGCATGGTGAACGCTTCCGAGGGCACTGGGACAGTGCTGTCATGGGTGATTATATCTGGTAAATGTCGTTCTTCGCAGCATTTATAGAGATCCAAGTTTAAACTGACTTAGCTTTTATCTATGACATTTGTAGTGTATCATGATCATGATATGCAAATATATCATTACTAACAATTTGTGGCAATTGAACATTGCTTTGTGTTAAAATGTTTCGAATAAAAGAATTTTGCAGCTAGCTATATAACTATATTGCCATTATAAAAGCTTAAATCATGAGATTGTTGATATCTTGGGAATGGTCAATGATAGAGAAAAACTGATTACAGATTTGAAATCAGCATCAAAAAAACTATTAGAAACTTTCAAAAAATTCAGAGGAACAAAAACTTTTTTTAATTTGTAACCCAGTGCTATATATAAATATATTTATATAAATGAAAATTACAAAAAAATATAAGCGTTGCATGGTGTCCATGTAGGTATGAAGATTATTTATTTATTGCTACTTATCGGATAATGTTAAGATGTATATACTCTAGTTCAGTCTATTGTAATCATCCAGGCTTTTAATTTTAGTAACGATAATTTATATAAATATAATTATGATATCATGAATTATTTTTTTATTTTCACAGCATTTTTATAGCCACTTACTTTTAAAAATGTTTCATAATTATTTTTTTTTCTTCTCAGAATTTTTAGTTGTGAAAGATTAAACTTGCTATTGTTGCACATTTTGCCTAATTTCGGCAAGTCTATATAAGACTAAAAAAGCTTCACTATTTTGCGCATCTATGCACAGGTACTACAATATGTAGTTTTTGTGCATGATAATCTCAAGGCAAATTTGTTTCAATCGTAATTCTGTAAATCTAACATAGATTTAAGATTATAAAAACCGTGTATTCTCATGTAGAATTTACACATGTGCCAACTTTGAGCCTTCTCACTAAATAAGAACAGGTCCTAAAGTGAGTTACGAGATTTTAGAACAAACAAATAAACCCACAAAAAGCGAAACAAATAAAAAGCTTTTTAAAAAAAATTTTTTTTAGTGTATGTAAATAGAATTTCTTATTAATCAGTTTCGCTAGTAAATAGCTTGCCCACACTTGCTTCTATTGGAGTTTACATGTGGATTGATTTACATTTTGTTTCGATTAAATTTTATTACATAATCATAGAAAAAAAATCAACACACACCTTTCTTGAAACATCTTCCAGACATTTCTTAAATGGTTCAATGACTGTGGGTGTGTCTACAAGATATTTTTCTAGCTCCCTATTTTTAGAAAGCAATGAATCGGTCTGGTGCTGCAATACAATGATAAAATCACTGCTCATTGAAATATCCTTCTTTAATCCCTCAAATGTTAATTTTGTTAAATTGCTCTCTGAGTCTAGTCTCTTAATAATGTCTCGGCTTAGAACCTCCTGATTTTTTAACTTTTGTTGCAAACTATTCAAATTTTTTTTACATCCATTGATTTCAAGTATTAAATGTTCAATCTGAGAGTTAACTTGAGACCTGGCCTCTTTGGTTTCCTTTGCTTGACTCAATTCATTGTGAATTTTTGAATCAATATTTGCAATCAAGTCTTCTTTCTCTTTCAGGATGGTTTCATTAAGCGTTTCCAAATTTTTAAGATTCTGTTGCATATTACAAATCTTTTCTGAATGTGAAAAAATACACTTTTCCATGCCATCTTGTCTTTCTTTGATCTTCTGAAAGTCTTCCTCATCTAAGGAAAAATATTAATTATTAATTCTTTGTCACAAAATTGTCATCATAGATTAATTTCAACCTGTCAGGTATTTATTTACGTGAATTTACCAGAGTTATTGTATTTTAAAACTTAAATTTAGCCAAACATGCACAAATGGGCTAGTTAGGTAAATTTTTTGAGAAGAAATTAACCAAAAATAATGCTCTGCTAAAAGCTTTATTATTCATTATTTAATGTTCAACAAAATGTCACCTACAATACTTTTTCCTCATTTAAATAGTTTTCTATTTTTTTTTACTATCCACAGTAAAAAAAAAAAGGCATTATTTCATGACCTAATAAAAAAATTAAAAGAGTAAAAAAAAATATTTTATTTTCAAGAACCTTGTTATTTTATATTTTGGTGCCAAACATTTTATACTGTATTATGTTGATTATAAAATTATAGATGCAAATCAATGCAATGGAGGGAACATACTTGAACATAAATGATTTGCTAAAAGTGTTTTTAGCAACTGGGGATATAGGCAATATAATAAAAATTTGTTTAGGACAGATGCTTGCAGATATGGTGTCAGTGTGTTACAGGAGAGAACAGACAGTGTCTCGTAATGGTAGTGGACATGTAAAGACAGTGCATGCCTGACAGAAGGCTGTAGATTTGGAAAAGTTTTAGTAAATGATTGTAAATTAAGGAGTTTTAGTCTTAACCATTCAAGTTAAACACTTATCCCCCGATTCACACTGTACTTGTTTTACACGTTTTCGCTTTTACACGGTCTTCCAAATAAGTTTTTTTTGTTTTTATTGCACTCTACTAAATGTTACTGTGATTGAACACGTGCGCTGTGTACACATCTCACGAGGAATCCCGAGCTTATGTGCTGACTTGCTGCACATGCACACTGTGTCTGTATTTCTTCGCATAAGATTAAAATTTTATCTACGGAAAATTGTATTTGAGTGAAAGTTTCGCAGTTTCAGAAAGATTTAATTTTCCATATTCGTAAATTACAAGTGAGTGCATAATTTAGATTATTATAAATGAACATAAATTTTAAAAAATTATAGGCTTATAATGTCGAAAGAAGTTAAAAGAAAAGTTATTTCTTTAGAAACTAAAATCGAAATTTTGGATCGCTTACGAAAGGGAGATAGAGTAGTAGATGTTGCAAAATCATATAGCATGAACGAAGCTACAATAAGAACTATTAGAAAAAATGAAAACACAATTAGAAAGAGTGTTGCAGCTGGCAATACCACGAGTATGGGCACAACATCATACACCAGAAATATCGCAATGAAAAAAATGGAGAAAGCGTTAATGCTTTAGATAGAAGATCAAACAGAAAAAAGAGTACCCATTGATACGGGCGCTATAACAAATAAAGCATTACGAATTTACGAAAAAATTGTAGAGCAATTACCATCTTCTTCTTTAACTGAAAAGAAGCCAAATTTTTTGGCAAGTCATGGCTGGTTTGAAAGATTTAAAACAAGACATTCTTAACACAGCTTAAAATTAAAAGGTGAACTGGCTTCTGGTGACGTAGATGCAGCCCAAGAATATCCAGCAAATTTTGCAGAAATTATTAACGACAATTCATACACCCCTGATCAGGTTTTCAATGCTGATGAGTCAGGGTTATTCTGGAAAAAAATGCCTGAAAGGACTTATGTCTCAAAATTTTATAAATTGGCTAGTGGTCATAAAGCAGCAAAAGATCGCATAACAAGTCTTTTCTGTAGCAATGCTTCAGGAGATTATATTATGAAATCATTAGTGATTAACAAATCAAAAATGCCCCGTGCCTTTAAAGGAGTAAACATCAATAATCTTCCCGTTTATTGGAGGGCTAATAAGAAAGTGTGGGTTACTGCTGCAATGTTTACTGAATGGTTTCATGAATGTTTTATCCCAGATGCCAAAAAATATTTAAGTTCAAAGGGATTGCCTTTTAAAGTGCTTTTGTTAATTGACAATGCGCCCGGTCACCCACAATGTTTTCAAAATGTACCCTCCTTCTACACTGTATAACAAAATTCAGGACCTATCTCCTCCTAATATATGAGATCACTAATAAGTGCTAAGCCCCTTTTCACATCATTATGGGTGTAGCATTTATTCAATTTAAAAGAAATTGTGCTTGAATACAACAACTATTTCTTCATTTTTTTATTTAAAATTTTGAAGAAATTATTTAAGCACCTAATTTTTCCTTCACCATGTCTACTCATATTTTGTCTGTCAATTTTTCAAAATTTTTTTTTTGTATATACGTGATTTTTGAAAATTAAAGAAAATATTTATCCTATTATTTCTGTTGAAGTACCCTCTTGTAAATCAAGACTTGATCTATACTATATTTATAAGTTAAATTTATCGTTCTATTATCTTATAATGTCTAAAATGAGATCCTCAACCATTTTTTATATTTTTTAGTAAACTACAATTTAAAGGCATTTATGCTCATTTATTTTCACATATATTAAGAAAAATAAAAAAGTTTACCACTAGAACATAAGCGTTTAGCTGATGCTGACTGAGTTAATGCTGTATCAGAATCTTTATCTTTTGTTAGGGTGACTTGAGATAACTGTTCATTTCCTGCTAGAAGCATAAAAAATGATATGTATTTGTACAGATATGAAATTGAGAAGCTTTGAAACACAGTCAAGTTAACAGACACAACTATAGGACAAAAATTAAGAGATAGGTCAGCAATTACCACAGTCAAACTAAATTAATTGGTTGTATTTATAACTGATCAAGTGAGGTGAGATTAATTGGTATAGTCAAGATAAGAAAACATGAAACGATAATATTTTAAAAAGAGCTTTAAGGCAGATTGATTAAATACTAGATTCTTCTATAAATTATCATTTTTATGCAACATAATTCCACTGAATGCCACATAATTGAAAATGTACAACAAAAATTTGCTTTCAGTTTATGATATAAAACCTTTAACCTAATTACATATTTCACTTCATTTTCATGAGACTTCCTACTGCATATCTATTGTAAACTAAGTTGTGTTTCACAGACTATGTTTATCAAAAAATGATATTGAACTTAATCAGGTTTATTGTACTATAAAAATTCATGATAACGCTGACTATAAAAAAAATTTAGAATACACAAGGATGAAAGAGTTCTAGTGATCTACTGATAAGTCTTTGATATTTTGAAAGAAATTGACATTATTGCTTGACTGGTATTAAACTATCAATGTGTACTCACTTGCAATATGATAACATTTTTGCAAACACTGACTATTTTCATTTATCAAAAAGTTATTTATCTCTAAGTAAGAACTATTGTCATTTTTTTCTTCAATCCATGATTTTCCTTTTTTAATGACCTAAAAATGAACAAAATAAAATATATCATAAATATTTAGCGTAGATGATTTTTTTTTTACCAGAACTATAATAATAAAGATAAAACACACTTTTAAAAATACAATTTGAATAATTAAAACAGTTAATCTGTTTAAATATTTTAATGTTAAAAATTCTTTAGTGACTGTATTGCATTAGTATTATACATACATTTATAGACACACTAATTTTGTAATAAAAATAAAGCATATTCGGCCAGATTCAGCGTATAGAATCAGCATGCTATTTATTTCATTAGAAAAAAATATAATTAAGCACAGCTTTTTTTTAGAATGAGTTGAAGAGTTGTTTTCAAGTATGAATTAAAACGTAAAGTGTTAGATTGTACTTCAAATGTTAGTTCTTAACTCATTGAAAGACAATGTTGGTGAAAATAATTACGTCATTGATGTGGACGGCTAGACTTTCAAGCTGTTTCATTAGTTCTTGAAGACCCTCTAAATGTAATGTGATAACCTGGACTTGGCGTGGTGGTCTCATCTTTGAATTAAAAAAAAAATGTATTAAAACTATTATAATATGTAAATATTACAAATAGAGTGTAACTGTCTTACAATTTATAATAAATGAAAATGGCTATAAACTACACTAATCTACGGTATAAAATAGTTTTAAAAAACGCTGTGGCTACGGTTCGGTCTGACCGAACCCGTATTTTTTTTCGGGTACCAGCCATACTTATTATTGCATATTTTTTTTGTTTTCGGGCATATTTTTTTGTTTTCGGGGCTAGTGTTAGGAATAGGGTTAGGATTAGGGATAGGATTAGTGCAGTGACTTTTATGTTGTTATATAGCTCAGTGCAGCGACTCGGCCGCTATATTTAGATATCTATAGCTGGACCCTAACCCTATCCCTAATCCTAACCCTAGCCCCGAAATCAAAAAAAAAAAAATATGCAATAATAAGTATGGCTGGTACCCCGAAAAAAAAAACATGGGTTTGGTCAGACCGAACCGTAGCCACTGCATTAAAAACTATAGAAGGACTTTCTTTATTTTAAAATCTCAGACTTATTAAAAAGCGTTATATTTATTATTGATGACGGTGCCTCCTGCTGTGCCATCAACAAAAATTTCAACAAAATATTTCACGCCATAAATGGTTTAAATCTCCTTATCGCTTACCAAGGCATTTTTTTTTTAATTTTAAAGAATTCATTTAAGATCAATAAATTACATCCAATTTAAATAAGACTCAAAATTCAGACCAGAGAATCCATATTTTGTTTTGAAAGAAAATTAAAGTTGCAATTTTCTAAACTTATTAGATTAGTATTAGAGAGTCTCAAATTAATCTTGTGGGTGGACTGTGGTAAACAATTACCTTAATTTTTTATGTACATTTAATACGATCCTTTTTTTTTTATAGATTAGGCAATTAGTAACCTTGGGGGTTTTGTTGCGTATTGTTTACTGTTTACATTTCGACACTTCAATTCGGAAATTTCCTATAGTGCCAGACCAATTGCCAGAGTTTTTAAACGATATCAACTGAAACTCAATAAGAAGCCCACCAAACACCTGATTAGTAAAAGTGTAAAAAGGACAACAGTTACTTATGATTATATAGGTTTTGTGCATTTTTACTATGTACGTAAAATGACACGTTGAAGACAAAAGAGTTCACTACTCCATCAGTGATCTATAACTAGTACCACCGAAGCCCGAAAACTACCACTCATTTGACGCTAAATACTAGTATTGCCAGATGCAAGATTCAGATGTTGAAATAGAAAAATAAAGGCACCAGAAAAAAAAAACAATACATAAAAATATTTATGAACAATCGACAAAGATATATGTAATCGACAAAGATAGATATCAGGTTTTCAGGTGTAGAATAATGCATACAAATCAGAAAAATATGAAAGATGATGTCATATCTCACATTCTTTCAATAAAAATATCACCAATTTAACCCAGGTTTTTTTCATACAAGGTCATTAAAAACTTTAAATATCTTTTGGCTGTCATTCTATTTGATTTAGTTTATTATAGTTTATACTATTAAAAATGACGTCATCAATCGTTACTTTGTTCTCTTTACATTTCCTGTTGCTCATATTTCCAAAATCTTCTATATAAAATCCGCTTAGTACGTTACATTTGGATTTAAAATTTTGGACAGATCAGATTAAGGTATATTTTTACTGTAAAGGAAAACTCGTGATAAAGGTAATGGAAAACGACATAGATTTTACTTTTTTTTATATTTTAGTCCAAATGATTTTTCGTCACTATGCAATTTGTACGCAATGAAGCATCATTTATTATGTTTGTTTTGTTTTAATTCATTGTGTAACGATATTTTAGGCTCATAGGTTATGAGTCATAGCCTACTTCAGTGGTTCTCAAACTTGTGCAATTCACGACCCTCTGTGAAACATATTCTCTTTTCGCGATCCACATGTGGAGAAAGAAAAAAAAAAGGATACTAGAAATAGTGCAATTTATTTGAGCATATACCAAGAGTGGCCTCGCATGCGATTGACCAGAGACGCACTATAGTTTGTTTTTATAAAGTAAAAACATATTTTGAAGAGCAGCACCAATGGAATTCATGAATATTTAGAGGGCCACATCAATTACTGCCTCAGAAGAATTGCTTAATGCCTCTGGCCTGACACCATCAGTTGCCAGCCATGTTGAAAGGACAATCAAACTTTCGGTTTTTAAGAGGAAACCAGAAAGATGCGACTGGGCTGTATAGGTCACACCCTTTGTATACGAGCAACCAGTGTCACCAAGCGGACGCTGGGGTTGGAATTCTCTCCCCACCCCCCCCCACCCCCCAACCAGGAAAAGGGAAGAGGAACACCTTGTGGCGAGACCTTGAAGCTGACGTCACCAATTTGGTTACACATGTATTCATCTTGGGGGGGGGCCCAGGATAGAGGTTCCAGGAGATCTGTTGTTGGAAATGGGCGTATTCATACATTTTGAAAAAATGTCATATAAGAGGGGGGCATTTGCTCCCCCCCCCCCTTACATTTAAAAAAAATGTCATAAAGTTGTTATTTGCCCCCCCCCCCTGAAAAATTTTGCCCCCCCCCTGGAAAAATTCCTAGCGACGCCCATGTTGTTGGAGGCAGTGCAGGATCTAGCTATAGTTTAGGCCCCCCCCTCAAAAAGAAATTGTCTGAGTGAGCAATGGTCATAAATACATATCTGGCACTGACATATAATATCTGGGTTTAAAAAAAAAGTGCCCAGTATCTCAAATAGCTTAGGGCCTTATCAAGTGTATATCCGGCAAATGTTGGTGGCCCATATACTGGCAGTGATGGTGGGCACTGATGATTTGGCCATCTTTTGGTATAGGCTATATTACAAATTAAGTAAATATTACAACAACAACAACAACAACAAAAAATTGTTCGGCGACCCTCGTCATAGCAGCTCACTACCCACCAAGTTGGTCGTGACCTCACTTTGAAAACCGCTGACCTTGATTTTTGTTGTCCCAGGGACAAGTTATCTCCTCACGTTTTTTCGGAGAATCTGTTTGAAGCAGCCCGTATGTCTACGTGTGTGTGTGTGTGATGATGATGATGGCTGGACACTGAGAATGTGGTGGCCCAGCAGAAGGTTGGCCAGGCTTCAAAATCTCGCTCTGTACCTGGCGGATGCCCTGCTCGTCCCGGCCGTGTCTCTAGTCGTGTTTACCTTTCTACTCGGGGACCTGAACAAAATATTTCAAGGTAGTTCGTGCATGAGAGAGGCATGCATGGTGGTGGTGGTGGTGGTGGAGGTGGCCCGAGCCCGATGCAGAGGCGGATCTAGGTCAGTTGGGGCCCCCCTCACGGAAGAAAACACTGGGCTCCCTTTAAAAAAGGCAATGATAGAGAAAATGATACCGCAAGTGAACCCGCCTTTTTAGACCGGCCTCTGGTCTGGCATAAGACTGACTGACAGGCGGCTGACAGACAAGCATGCCAGTAGGGGGGGGGACAAACAGACTGGATGGCTAACCAGACGCCAACTAACAACAGACAAACTGTTAGAGGACTGGCAGGCATTCTGTCTCAAAAACAGGAACATAGAAGAATCATATACTGACAGACAGGCAAACAGAATAATACCATAGTCAGAGTCCTTCTTATCCGTTGGGGGGGGGGGAGGGGCAGGCAAAGCATATAACTTTTAAGTGATTGGGGCCCCAAAAACTTTAAAGTGATTGGGTAAGCCGTAGGCAAACACATCAAATTTAATGACTCTTTGTGCTGACAGTGGCGGCCCCTAGGTTGCAGCCCATTTGACCTATCAATAAAAAAATGGCTTTAATTGTAAATATATATATAAGTATTGCAAGATGGTAAACACTGGGAGATTTCTTACTTTTAATGTAACTCTTATAATCCCGC
Organism: Bulinus truncatus; assembly: GCA_021962125.1. Classification (NCBI taxonomy): domain Eukaryota; kingdom Metazoa; phylum Mollusca; class Gastropoda; family Planorbidae; genus Bulinus; species Bulinus truncatus. The sequence continues at coordinate 6,014,290 of JAGDYQ010000011.1, forward strand.
AGTGAATGTGATGAGGAAGAAGTCATCATCACCTGGCAAGCTAGTCAACGACTGGAACTGGAGGATGAATGTTTACGATGACTTTGTTTACCGTCGCATCAGCGATTACGTCACTGATGACATGATGGGTGGGTGCGTCTCCTGGTTGCGGGTGTTTTACACGGCGTCGTAGACCGTGAACGCGTTCCTGTCCATGGCCATAGCAGCCTAGACTTAGATGTATGTATGCATTTAGAAGGGGTATGGGGGCCATTGTTCATAGGACCCCACACACACACACACACATGGGGCGTTTTATTTAGCTATAACCCAATATTTATTATAACGTCCCATCTGTTGTAATTGAAAAAAAAAAAAAAACTAAAACTTATAAACACTGATGAATTGTATTTACTTGCTCTGAACAGACATATTCTGAGCCAGTTTGTCATTCCGTCAGACCTACACTGCTTACATTTAGGACAGATCAATAGGGGCCCGAAACTTCGCCATCGGGGACGTTCGTAATATATTTTTGTATGGCCGTCAAAAGTAACCCTAGTTTAGAGCCCATCTCCCTCTATACCCTTTCCTCAATGTGAGAACTGCTCTGGGCGTAGTAACAAACTTTTAGAACAGTTTCGATATGAGGAGTTTTAAAACAAAAAAAAAAGTAGAAAAGTTTCCATTACAAAGTCTACATTCATACAAAGTCTACACTCATACAACGTCTACACTCATACAAAGTCTACACTCATACAAAGTCTACACTCATACAAAGTCTACACTCACAACTTCTGGTTCAGATGAAGTAGCCTTCATCTGTTTCTGTAGCCAAGGCTTTTTCTCTGTGTCTGTGTGGCTGTTGCAATGCCCAGCCGCCTTTTACTTTCCCCAAACAAATGTCAGTAACCCTTTTGGAAGACGGGTGGAGTTTGGGGGACATCGATTGGGCCCGTGAAAATTCCCGGCACTCACAGGGGTTAAAGAGATACAACTTATATCCCATAAAGGACATTTCAGGTTAGCCCATGTATATATATATATATATATATGTATATATATAAGGGCCATTTTAGGTGTGTGTGTGGGGGGAGGATTTATACCGTTAGTCAGTGCAGGGCCGTTCTTATGGATAGACAAATAGTCATCTACGGCAAAGGGCCCTTCCATGACAAATATTTATAAACAGAATCAAGAGGGCACATACTTTGACTTGGCGGTGGCTCAAAGTAAAACATTTCGAAGTATTCAATCTATACTATAAATGTTATTTAGACGTTATGTACAAACACTACGGTAATTGACAACTTTCATTATTGGCCCCCGGGGTGTACGATGCAAATTATTCCCATTCTCGTGCCAAAGTATTGCACTATAGTAGTGAGGGTGCCACTCATGCGGGGCCGTCCTTTTCGCAATCCCCCCCCCAGCCTAGTTACGAAAATGTATACCGGGTTGATCAAAACGAAAATGGTTGGTAGTAGTCAAAGTGCAAGACCAATAATCACTGAAAAATTATTCCATTTATATTGTGTTGGGATCTCAATATACAGTATATTACTTACTTGGGCTGTGGCTAATTTTAAAGAATACAATTATATTTTTTTTTCGAAATAATATTTAGTAAATAGAGCATTAGAAGAGACCGAATTTAAACACAGCTGTCTATTCTTCATTTTTTTTAAGTCAAACATGTATAAGATGTAGCATTGCATATAAGGGAGATAAGTGAAATTTTTATATTGTACTAAAACAAAAACAAGGAGTTGTGTTTCTTGACTTACTATTTTCTAACCAGATTTTCTCATCTCGGCTGAGCCCTGCCTCCTACCTACCCAACACGGCGACGTCCATAGTGCCAAAGGTGATGACGCGGATTACGACGGTTTGTTCCTGATCAGCACGTCAGCTTCACACCTGGAGAACAGGCGGATATTCAGGCACCTGTACAGCCTGCAGGATAATACCAGGCCGTACAGAATAAAGGTAAAAGTGCAGATGCTGCGTCCATGGTGCACCGGGCGTCATTAACCGTTAAATTCCTTGACCTTTCAATTGGGCCTAAGTCCACTTCAGTAAAAAAAAAACGAAAAAAAGGAATTAAAAAAAAAGGTGAGGTTTGATTTTCTGGACACCCAGAGGCGTTATAACGTTTCTTGGAATCCCCATGTTATTGGACTTGTTACCATGACGACAAATAAAATTTTATAAAATAAATCCAAAAAAAAAAAGAAAGACACAACTAACAGACCAAAGACAAAACAAAGAGACGCAACACCTTTTCTGATTGAGGCAACATTCCCCCCCACACAGGTTGTATTCCTGGTTGGCCGATCTACTGACCTGATTGTGCAGGCCAACATAGAAAGAGAAGACTATCAGTACAGGGATATGGTACAGGTGACAGCACCGACGTAGCTATCCGTTATGATATGAGTTTGGAGTGAGCTGTCTCTGTGTGTGTGTGTGGGGGGGGGTGGCTATGCTTACGACAATCAGCCCCCGTAAGAGACAAACAGTAGGTGGATCAAGTGTGGAGGGAGTAGCGTGTCGTTTTGGACGCGAGGGGATGGGGTATGGGGGCTGCACTTTAATGACCTCTGAGAAGATGAATTATTGTTTTAGGAGGGAGGAGGAGGGGGGCACTATCTTTGTGGCGACGTCACTGTGTTTCTGAGAACCGTGTGTTTGTGTGTGTGTGTTTGTTTGTATCCAGAATTACGATGTGCGGCTAATATATGTGAATATAACTGTGTATTGTCTGCGGATTCATTCGTGTGGAGACGTGTGAGTGAGTTCTAGTGTGTTTAGTATCTAATAATATAATAGCGATTTGGGTTCTGCGTTAAATCGAAAGTAAAGAATTAATACAACAGTATTCGAGTTTAAAATACAATTAAGAAAAAATCGGATCTGCCCGAAACCAAAAATAACCTCGCCTACCGATCAAGCCTTAAGGGGATATAACTCTATGCAAAGGTTTTGCAGGTACAGCTAGTATCTAATATTACTGTTTCATATAATGCTTTTGGCCCTGACATTTTTGTCAAATTTAAGAGCCCGATGCGGCCCGCTGTTCGGAAATGTTTGCCCACCCCTGGTATTAGGTGTTTTGTATTGTTCTATTTACGATCATGATTGTTGGTTATGTTTGGCGTCAACGAGAGTAATACAGCCAGCGCTCAAATGTCGTCTACGAAACAGTTTGAATTGTTCAAAGTTTAGTTGGACCATTGATATAAATGTCATATGTAACGAGTACTTTGTGTATAGAATAAAGACCTACGTCACCAGTCTTGTTGATGTAATGTTTGTTATTGGGGGGTTGGGGGGGGAAGAGTTAGGGTTGGCTGTGCGATTGTAGTATGAAGTTACTGTACACAGTACACACACTTATAAGGAAGGACAAAGAAATGAAACTAACGATCGTTCATTCATTCATTTATGTGCAACTAAAGACTCTAAAAATCTATGTTTGTTCTACTGACATTTTAGTTGATTTTTTACAATTTTCACTTTTTTTTTAGTATTATTATTTTTCTGGATGGTCGAGTTTTGCAGACCGCTAGACTGTCGACATGAGTTCATGGGTTTCATCTCCAGTGATAGCCAAAGGGAATCTTTTAAGGTCCTGGTGAACATTGGCTTACACCCTCACCCACAAGTCCACCTTACTTTAGTTGGAGGTGTGGGGATTGTGGAAAGGCTACCGGGCGTTGTTCTAGTTACACTTACAGATTATTTCAACACTTCCCCTGCCCCCCCCCCCCGCAATGCCCTCAATCGCTACCGGGCGTTGTTCTAGCCACAGTGACAGATTATTGTTACACTTCCCCTGCCCCCACAATGCCCTCAATCGTTTTCTCCAGTATGACAAGGATTACCGACATGTTATCGGAGCCCTGATGAAAGCTCATGCAAGACACACCCCCATCGCCATTACCAAAATGTCGCCCCTGTAAGACACACCCCCATCGTCATTACCAAAATGTCGCCCCTGTAAGACACACCCCCATCGCCATTAACAAAATGTCGCCCCTATAAGACACATTTGTTTATTTCAAATAAAACAAAAACAATATATATATATATATATATATATATATATATATACATAGGCCTAATATATGATCTGCAAGCTAGCCTCCTGCAGAGCTGTCTCACCCCCCCCCCCCAGCGTTGACCATGTCTAAAAATAGAATCCTTTTATCGACCATTAGGGAAACTTCTTTGACCACTACAGTAACCTGACATTCAAGACGATCATGGGCTACCGATGGGCGCGGTTGTACTGCAGGAAGGTCAAGGTCATACTCAAAATGGACGACGACGTCTACTTGGACGTGTTTAAGTTTTTCGATTACTTTTTACCAATGATTCCTCGCCGAAGGCGGTGAGTTTACTCTGTACTGTTTGCTCAGTGCTTACCGGACTGGACGAAGTCAATCGGCCTCTATAAATTTTTTTTCATTGGTTCTAGAACTCTAGGGGATTCCCCTCATACGAAACCCGGACGATAGTGGGAATCTCCTATTCATTGTCCAGCCTATGATGAATATGCTTATGAATAGTGATGCTGTCAGTTGACATTAAACATTGGCGATGGAGCAGGCAAAAAGCAATACTTAGCTCAAATGTTAATTATCTGTTAGCGCTTATCGTATAACAGTTTTGTGCTATGAACATGAATGATGATTGGCCAGGCCAATAGTTTACACAAAGAGGAAAAAAAAACGTCATAATAAAAGTTGGCATCTTTTTTTAATATAAAACATTTATTTTGGTAATCTGGCAGAGATTACGAATGAAAGACGTGTTGATTAAGTTTGATATGATCATTTAATGCAGTGTATTTGGGAGTTATCATTATAGGCTACACATTTTAGCGTAATGATCGGCAAGTTGTTGATATCGAATGAAATCATAATCATGGCTGCGGCAATCATGTTGTTTGTTTGTTTGTTTTAATCCAAAGCCTGCGACACGACTGGGTGGAGGTACGGAGCGAAGGAAAGAGGGAGCAGGCAATGGCTGTCGCCTCGCCCTCCCTACCCCATGTGGGGTACGGGCTGTTGTGGTATGTGTGTCTACAGCCCTGAGGCTGTGAGGTAAAAGACTTAGATCAGTGAGTCTCACAAGAAGGGAAGGTTTCGGGGCCCATTCACTTACTACTTAGAGATTTTTTTTTTAATCCTTAATTCTGACACAACGTCCAGCACCGAATTTCACCTGGAATAAATTCCATAGATCTAACCGAGGATCGAACCCGGGAATCTCAGGTCAACAGTCGAGTATGCTACATCACTCGGCCATCCGTCCCACTGACTCTCAGGTCAACAGTCGAGTATGCTACATCACTCGGCCATCCGACCCACTGACTCTCAGGTCAACAGTCGAGTATGCTACATCACTCGGCCATCCGACCCACTGACTCTCAGGTCAACAGTCGAGTATGCTACATCACTCGGCCATCCGACCCACTGACTCTCAGGTCAACAGTCGAGTATGCTACATCACTCGGCCATCCGACCCACTGACTCTCAGGTCAACAGTCGAGTATGCTACATCACTCGGCCATCCGTTCCCCTTACAACTTAGAAATGGGAAACTGTGTAAACAAAAAAATGGAAGTGGCATGAAACTCTTCAAAGAACAGCATGCGACTTTAACAGTCGCAAGGTGTCATCATTATCTATATCAATGGTGGCCTAATGCTTGTCTTAAATCCTCTTGCGGGTCTTCCAATTGTGGCCAAGTGCTGGTCTTAGGCCGCATGCGCCTCTTACATCGTTGGCCTAATGCGCTTCTCAAAAGCCGCATGTGGATTTTCCACCGGGGGCCATGTGCGGGTATGGAACCCGCGTGCGTATTCTCGAAGAGACAGTATGCTGCATCTACGCAATCAGTTTGCTGTTTATTTCATATATTTCTATCCACTACAACCTGGTAAATAAACTATGGTCCGGCTCTTCATAGGCATCTTTTTTTTACTTTAAAAAAAAAAATCCCGAACCAGGTTCTCATCGGCCTGATGTGTGCCCCACCCCCTGGTCTGGTCAATGTAAAGTGTGGAGATTGGACACCATCACGTTCTCACTGTGTTGTTGTTTTTGTTTTTTCGTCTTTCTTCGCGTCTGCTGCCAGAACCATCTACGGCTTCCTCAATCGTCACCCGAAAGTGTTCCGCGAGGGCAAATACAAGGTGGGCGTGGACGAGTTCGCCAAGAACGTTTACCCAGACTTCACCAGCGGATTTTTCATCGTCCCGACTCCGGACATCATTGACGAGCTGTACGAGGTGTCCAAGATTACCAGGTGTGTCCACCGCCTACCTCAATATTATGTGAACGAAATCATCAATGCTTTGTCCACACACACACACACACACGCGCGCGCGCGCGCACCCCTGAAATCAGTAAATGAACAACTAAATTAATAGACGCAAAAGCGTCAAAAGCGATGTAAATTAGTCATTAACACGGCACAGGTACTGACCACGGAACAAGACGTCATCATTTAGTAACGCGACTGTAGCCCCCAAAGGATGCGAAAGTATTTCCGCCGGTAAAACCCTTCACGAGTAAGCTCTTCAAATTCTTCGGTTGTTTAAAAACGAAATGTATTTTTCGCTGCGTTCCCCTGCATAAGCTTTCCCCCATACCCCTTGGGAGTACGCGTATCACCGGTTGAGGACCGCGGGTTTAGTATGCTACGTAACATGGGCGTATTCATGGGGGGCGGCAAGGGGGCATTTCCCCCCCCCCTACATTATGAAAAAATGTCATATAAGAGGGGGGGGGGCATTTGCTCCCCCCCCCCTTACATTTAAAAAAAATGTCACAAAGTTGTTTTTTGCCCCCCTCCCCCCTGGAAAATTTCCCCCCCCCCCCCATCCCTGGAAAAATTCCTAGCGACACCCATGCTACGTAACAGAATGCAGGCTCTGATTCGTAAAATAATAGCACCTTGGGTTTTTTTTTCGTACTGGTGTCATTGTAAGGTTGTGACGTTCTTCTCTCTCTCTCTCTCTCTCTCTCTCTCTCTCTCTCTCTCTCTCTCTCTCTCTCTCTCTCCCAATATCATCATAAATTATATACGACTATTGACCATTGCGACGTATTTTGTGATTCTTGTCTATACAACTCCTATATAGCCGAGTCTGCGATAATTTTTTTTAAACTTTCCCCGTGTTTAGAATCGCACGGAACAACAAAAAAAAACAGAATTTTAAAAAAGTTACAACGCAGTGTGACAGTTGACAATAAAGGTGAATTCAGTGGCGTACCTGGGGGGGGCGGCGGGTGCGGTCCGCACCGGGCGGCACTTTTTATTACTTTTTAGGGGGGGCGGCAAAAATGTATAGATTAAATTGAAATACCTAAATGAGAGGGCGGCAAAATCGTCTTCCGCCCTGGGCGGCCGATACCCACGCTACGCCGCTGGGTGAATTAAGTTAATAAACAAGGGCCACGGAGGACAACGGCAGCGGTACAGTTACACCCAATCGACCTGAATTTGAGCTCAAATAGACAAGTTTTAATCACTTCGTCTAGATTTGTCTAGAATGTAAGTACAGACCCCCCCCCACCCACCCACCTCGCACCCCATGAAGGTCAACGAGAAAACTGACATGGTCATTAGAGAATTAGAGACTTACCATTTACAAACCCATGCTATTATAATAACAGATGACCAGTCATTACTAACGGGATTCATGTACTGCTGCTGGGGCAGGGCGGACGAGCCCAATAGTCCCCGTTGCTTTCATAATTTCGTATGTATCTATTATACTGCAACCAGTGGCGCAACCAGCAAAAAATGCTGGGGGGGGGGCTCACATATTGATAAAAAGACAGTTTGACAGATTTTTTTTAACTTTATAACGTAAATTATGTATTGATGAATTGGCCTGGGGGGATGGGGCCTCAAGCCCCCTCCCCCGCCCCCCCTGGTTGCGCCACTGACTGCAACTAGGCCCCGGCCTGTTTTTTTTTTTTTTGCAGAATTGGAACGGGCCCAATATTTTTCTAACTACGGCCCTGCTGAATCGCTCTCACTCACACACACGCACAACTAACTGTTTCTTATTTATTTTCTGTAGCTCTAATTAATTCATATTAATCTACATCCAATTTTGTCATTTCGTGTGTGTCTCTGTGGATAAAGTTTTGTCTAGTGTACTTTACGCCTGACGGGCATCTTTGGATCAGTGCATATCATGTGTGTTAATTTGGGGATGTCACTACAGAGAAATGTTTTCCTCATTTGGTTTTGACGCGGCTATTTCAGGTTTGTCCACCTAGAAGACGTGTTCATTTACGGCCTTGTGCGGGAGGCCATGACAGATGTCCAGTTGGTCCACCTGGACACGATCACCTATGAGTGGAAGGTGTACAAGGACTGTGTCAGTGACCATGAGTAGGTTGTGTGTGAGTGGAATGTAGATAAAGTATCTATGTATGTTCAGGAACTGGGTTACTATTCTCAAGAAGATATTGTGTATGTGTGTGTGTGTGGTAAAGAGAGAGAGAGAGAGAGAGAGAGAGAGAGAGAGAGAGAATGATTATGTGTTTGAGAGATAGAGAGAGAGAGAGACATCATGTTGGTGTGATTCATGTGTGTGTGTGTCTGTAACATTTCTCAACTTTAATAACACAAAGAGATGCTTGTTAAAATTCAAGTGATTTGTTGTAGCCATGTCTGCTGCCAGATAATCTTGGGTCCAGTGGCGCAACCAGCAAAAAGTGCTGGGGGGGGTGCTCACATAGTGATAAAAGACAGTTTGACAGCCCCCATGGTTGCGCCACTGCTTGGGTCCCTTACAATTTCTACCAACTGCCTCCCCCCCCCCCAACCGAGCACACCCACATTAAGACCAATCGCTAAGAATTCATTTTAAAGCTTATTTATTGTGTGCCCCATCGGATGAATTTGGGCTGCACACCGTCCACTTAACAGCATACCTGTTGTGTTCGACAGTCTAGTATTGGGCAGTCTAGTATTGGACAGTGTTGTATTCGACAGTGTAGTATTGGACAGTGTTGTATTCGACAGTGTAGTATTGGACAGTGTTGTATTGGACAGTGTAGTATTGGACAGTCTAGTATTGGACAGTGTAGTATTGGACAGTGTGGTATTGGACAGTGTAGTATTGGACAGTGTTGTATTCGACAGTGTAGTATTGGACAGTGTTGTATTCGACAGTGTCGTATTGGACAGTGTTGTATTGGGTAGTGTAGTATTGCTGGTGTATCTATCACTCGATGGATTTATAATAAACGCCTGTAATATGGAGTTGTATTGTTCATTACTTACAGCAGTTTTTGTTTTCTCGCCATGTCCAGGTACAGGTGTAAGTTCATGGCCGTCGAGTCCCTACCGAGTGACCTGCTGTCTTGTTACGACCAGGTGATTGGCGTTCAAGACGACAACTCGGCTTACCTGGAAGGCTCAGTCAACGAAACGAAACCGAGTCATTGAATGGAATAGAAGCAAATAAAATCTTTGACCGAGTTCTTTTATATTATATCTTCACTGACATTTACATTTGTTATAGGTGTGTGTGTGGTGGGGGTGGGGGCATCCCATCTGAAAATGAAGGTTTAGATTATACGCCTCTAAATGAGCCAGAATTTCAGATAGACAAGATACATACATTTATGAAACTGAAAGATAGACAGATAGACATATATAGTGATATATATAATATATATATATATAGATATAAAGATAGATAGATAGATAGATAGATAGATAGATAGATAGATAGATAGATAGATATAGATAGATAGATAGATAGATAGATAGATAGATAGATAGATAGATAGATAGATAGATAGATAGATAGATAGATAGATAGATAGATAGATAGATAGATAGATAGATAGATAGATAGATAGATAGATAGATAGATAGATAGATAGATAGATAGATAGATAGATAGATAGATAGATAGATAGATAGATAGATAGACGGAAATGTGTCTGTTTGTATCAGTATCCATCCTGTTTTAGAACCACTTGAAAAAAAAATATTTCAAATAATCAAATAGTTTAGAAATTGTACAATCGCCTCACGTGTTCCGACTTTCACCTTGCTCCAACAAACAATGAGTTACTTTCTCTTCTAGTTAGATACGCCCCCCTACCGCCCAATAAAATGCAAGTAACAACAAAGTCATTACTTTGTTACGGAACGTCCTTTCCTTCTGAGAAAATTTAATTGAAGATGGTGAGTCTCTCGCGTCGTTCCCTGGAAAGTCTAAGGCGGCTTTCACTTTACACGCCTGGTTTCATCCTATCACAGCATGTCACTTTCAGGATGTCCCCCGCACAAACATTTCTTTCACGCTCATACTTAGAACGAAGAAAACCAATAAAGTAATTCACACTATTCCCTGCTGAATTCACGGATTTTTTCTTAGTTGTTTTTTTTTTTCAAATATGTTCAAATCCCTCCCACTAAAATTTTGAGAATTTAAAAAAAAAATGTTTTGTGCAAGAACACTTGACATAAATATCTTAAACATATTTAGCCCTGGACTTTCAGATTTATGTACTGTTGAACAAGTTAATTAACTTTGGCTCGCAGTAAACAAAGGGTGCATTGAAGATGGGGAAGTATCAGTGGAGGTACACATCTCTAGTAATCTTGTGACACATCTCTAGCAAGATTGCGACACATCTCTAGTAAGATTGCGACACATCTCTAGTAAGATTGTGACACATCTCTAGCAAGATTGCGACAAATCTCTAGTAAGATTGTGACACATCTCTAGTAAGACTGTGACACATCTCTAGTAAGACTGTGACACATCTCTGATAAGATTTCCAGCGCTGTACGTCTTGTCGATTTTGTTTTTTTTAACTAATTTTTTTATAAAAAAGAAGAAATCCGTCATATGTTTATCAAGAAGATTATTTTAATGCTTGCTGTCATTGATAAAATCACGTACATTATGATAACTAAAATCGAACCAGAATTAAAGAACTAATGCTACATAAATTCACCGAAATAAAATAATTTCCCACATAAAGGCATCCCGAACAACACACATTTTCTCCAGTCTTCCAGCTACCAAACATTCGATCCAATTTCTCGTGTGAATTTATTCTAGCAAATCATTTTGTTGGATGGAAAAGTAAAAACCCATCAATAGTTGTTTACATAACCGACCCACGCACCCCTCCCCCCTTTCCTTCTCGACCTCACCCCCCCCCCCCCCCCCCCCATACTTACTGAACTCTCGTCTCAAAAACGTACACTCAAATATTATCCATTGAAATTTAAAAAAAAAAAAGAAGCAGACGCCAAATTTAAAATCCAAAATTGTCAATATTGGAATAAAATATTAGCTAGCCGGATGTAACCGTAAGTATGTCAGATACGTGACCTACATTAGAATACTCTAACGGCCTGGGAATGCGGTGGGATTTGAGCCGGTTCACATGAAACGGTGCGCTAACCGGTGCTTTCAGTTTGTCGGGATCGTCAAACCGGTTGATAAAAATACATAGACGACCACAACAGGGGCTGCCAACTACTTTCTTGAAGAATTATCCAGAAAATATATGAGAATTGTCTAGGTCAGGGGTGGGAAAACTTTTAAACTCGCGGGCCAGATTGGATTCGTATATTAAATCAGCGGGCCGAACCAAAGAGCTGGTGGGCTAGTAAAAAATTGAAGGTAAACGTGGTAACATAAAAGGCTAGAGGTGTGCTTCATTCTGTCAGACACTCCGGCTGGCAATACTTACTAAATATAAAGCGAATAGTGGGACGGATGACCGAGAGGTGTAGATAATCGACTGTCGAACTGAGAGTCTCGGGTTCGATCCCCGGTGAGAACCAAGGGAAATTTTTCCAAATGAAATGTGTTTCAAACACGTACCACAAGTCCATCCAGCTTTTAAATGGGTACCTGACTTAAAGGGAAGCACAGGCGGCAGGGCCTTGTGTTAACCGCCAATCCCGTCATATGCCGAGGTTATAGACACAGATGAATTCTACACTCTCATCTTCCCCGATGGCCATCTAGGGCTACGGGAACTTATATAGCGAATAATATTTGTATAACAAAATGACAAAATAAAATATTCAACATTTGTTAGCGTTTTATTATGTCTAGATTGCTCAAAAAAGAAATATGTCTAATATAATGAATGGGGTTTACTTCACTGGTTAAACTAGCATAATGAATGAGGTTTACTTCACTGGTTAAACTAGCATGACGTTTTTTTTCCTTTTGTTTTTGTTGTTACAAATCAGAACATGAATAACACTGTGCAAAAAAATTAAAAAAAAATTCTGTAACTTGAACAACATAATGCTTATTTTATTATATGCAATTTTCTGATTACAGTGATACCTTTGGAATGTTTCTAGCACGTTCAGAAGTGAAGTTAATCCATTTTGAAAATTTAGTCCTACTATGTAATATTTAACATAGAGTCATTCATTAAAACATGTCTAATTTGAGGTCCTATAAAGACTCCTTCTGTGATTTTGGTATCACTCATCCTTGGAAATGTCTCTTTGAGGTACTGAAAAGCATTGGAGTTGCCTTTAAGAGCTTTCACAAAGTTTTTCATTAATCCCAACTTGACGTGAAGAGGTGGGATGTAAATTTTGTCTGGTTGTGCTAGTGGACTGTGCTTTACATTGTGTTTTCCTGGGACATATTTAGATATCACAGGCCACTGCTTCTGTGAATAATGCTTCTTATAAGCACGGCTGTCCCACAAACACAGGAAGCAGCAGTACTTTGTGTAACCACTTTGCATGCCATCACTAACCCAATAACTTTAAAGTCAGCACAAATATTCCAGCAAATTTTCCTATAGTTGATTAACTCAATTTTTTTTCCATGCTCTCATACGATTCTTTTATATCCTCAGCATAGAATATTGGCACTGAAGGCATTGAGTTGTCATTGTGAAGAAGAATGGCCTTAAAACTTGTCTTCGAGGCATCTATGAACAGACGCCATTCATGGCTTTGTGATTACAGCCAAGCTCATTCATAAGTCCCTTCTATATCTTTGCAGTAAAGAGCATTGACCTAATTCTTTAAAGAATTGTGAAAGATTTGCACTTCGTTTTCTGTAAACTGTTACCTTAGTGCCTTTTGACAAGAGATTCCACAATTGAAGACGAGAAGCAAGTAGCTCTGCTTAATCCTTCGGTAAATTCAGATCTCGTACTAAATCATTGAGTGCAGTTTGTTCGATGAGATGAGGTTTACCGTCTTCAGATGCATCAAAGCTGTCATCACTTTCATGAACTAAGGAATAGACGCTGAATCATCACTTTCGACAATGTCAATGTCACTAGGAGGCACAGGAATCAGCAAGGTGTCGTCATGAGACACAGGTCTAATCGCAGGAGGTACATTAGGATATTCAATCTTTTCCTTGTTTTTACCAGGAAATCCTGCTGTCTTTGTCATGCAAAAGTAACAATCGTTGATATGGTCTCGTGGTTCTCTCCAAACCATAGGAATTGCAAATGACAAACTTCTTTTGCCCTTCAGCCACTGAGTCAAAATCGAGTAGCATGACCCACAAATGATGTGTGGTGCCCATTTCTTGTCTTGGTCTACAAGCTTCATACTAAAGTAAGCATTATAAGCAAATTTGACCAAAGGGGTGATATAGATATTTTTCCTCTGTGACTTCATAGTGAATAATCCACAAACATAACAAAAACTGTCAGGATGGTTTACATATCTGCGTCTCTCAGCCATCTTTTTAAACAAATTATACTTATTACTTTAACTAAACACGTATAAGTTCCGTCTAGACGGACTCCGTATTATTTTTTTCGGGGTCCGTCTATAGATGTGCGCATAGGGCCCCCTATGACTAAGATACGACCCCGTCCTCACCTTTTCACATTAGACTATATCCAACATTAAAGTACTGTAGCAGTATTTAAAAAAAACCCAATAAACTCAACAAAAAAAAAAAAAGAAATAACCGCGTTGCGTACAACTATCCAACAGTTTTCTCGTCTATAAATATAAACACTTTTGAAACCTTACACAGTCAAAGTCCTGTGCGCTATTCTCGTCCCATCATTTTAGATTGTTGTACAATTGCCAGAAATGGTTGAATCTTGATGTTAACTTGGTTATATTTTTTTTTCTGTTTACTGAAAAAAATATCAGCCTGTTATTCGAATGTGGTAATTGAAGTGCAGGAACACATTCAAATTCCAAAACTCTGAAAACACATCTAGCGTTTTGATAAACAAAGTGTTTTTTTTTTTATAAATTTTATAAACAAGGAAAAGAAAACATAGGCATAATTTATTGACCCCCCCCCCCCCCATGGTAATGCTAAATATTGTAATAGTGTGTGTGTGGGGGGGGGGTGTCAATTGGATACTTTCTGTTGGACACATTATCCCGGTGTGTTCGCCTGTCTTACTGACTTCTCACTGACCAGTCGGCAAGGCATAATAAAAATTGACCTCTTTGGTCAAAATACAAACAGAGAAGGTGGGGGTGATATTCTCTCCTTCCCCCCCCCCCAACTCTGTATCCGCCCTGCCCAACGGTAGTCACAGTTGGCTGGAGTGACTATGTATCAAACTTGTAGCTGGCCCACATTGTCTGCAATAAGTGTCACGATGCAATGATATTCAGAATGATCGAAATGTCATCACATTGTAATGGTCAGAATGATTCAAATGTCACCACATTGTAATGGTCGGAATGATCCAAATATCATCACGACGCATTGGTCAGATTGATCCAACCGTCATCACATTGTTACGGTCAGAACTAATCAACCAACAGTTTTTTACGGTCCACCATCTTCAATATTTTAACTTGTATCCATATAATATTTTGTCAGCTAATACAACCAACATGATCAATCAGTTGAAGGATGTCACAAACCCATTAAAGACATACACTGGACAAAATAATCATTTTTTTTTAAATGCATCTTCTGTCAAAGAAGTTGACATGCTTGGTTTGTTCCGTTACATAATTCATCACAGGCGAAAAGAAAAAAAAAATAAATGTTCAAACTATGATTATGTTTATGCATCAGTTCATATACAATGAGACAACATTATTACACGATATGATCCTTCCCCCCCTCACTTCCCCCCACGGCCCCTATTGTTTTCTGCCCCTCCTCTCCTCGCGTTTCCCCACAAATCGCCCTCACCTCCCCCCACCCCACCCCACCACCCCATACCCCCTGCATGTTTTAAATTCATGTGGGCGAATGGGGAGCCTGATAACTTAATGAAACCTGACAATTGAATGTGCATTGTTTGAAATCAAATTACCCTATCGTCTGCTATAACTGGTTGTCCACGTTACAAAAAAAAAGGGGGGGGGGGAAACAAGCCCTTTTTGCAATTTTTACTTTGGCTTCTAAACAGTTGGCAGCATTGGTGACGTATCTAAGTCGTGGAGTCAACTTCGCTGGTTAACATAGAAGAGGATTCTTTGATTCGCATTTTTAGATTCTAGATATTTTTACTGTAAGAATACTTACAGACAATTGTTGAGATGTGAAGCTATTTACTGATCAGTTTGTTTGATTTTCTTTTCTGACTTTGACCAACAGAAAGATGGTTTGTTTTTGTGGGGTTTTTTTTTGTTTTTTGTTTTTTTTATGCACAAATGATATAATCGATGCAGCGAATAAAAAGGAAAACTCGAGATCACACCACAAGTGTACTTTAATATTCCAATATTCCTTCTTATTTTCATCTTTGTCAAGTTCTCGTCGCTGAATGGATAAATATATATAGTTGATCGATAGGCAACACATAGACAGAAAATAGACAGCTAGAAAATTTATTGCTATATAAAATATAGCTAGAAAATAGCTCGAATGATAGAAACTGAAAGCTAGAAAATATATAGCTGGATAAAAAGTCGCAATAAAATAGCTTGATAGATAGATAGATAGATAGATAGATAGATAGATAGATAGATAGATAGATAGATAGATAGATAGATAGATAGATAGATAGATAGATAGATAGATTCAAAGGAAATTTAAGAAAATTTGTAAAAGAATGTCTAAGTCATGTAAATCGGACTATATATATATAGAGAGAGAGAGACGTACAGAACATAGTTTACACATTCATTATTTGCTTAACCACTGAACCTGATGCTCCTTATTCCAGAATTAAACATTCAGCCCAGCTCTACAACTGAATTAGTTCATTGTGATATTTATTCATTTACTTTGAATCAATGACTGAATAGACTTGAATAGAATAAATTGCCTTGGTAAATAATTTGTTTTCTGTAAATATTTAATACTTGTCTCACACCCTTTACCCCCTCCCCTGAAACTGCCTAATAGTAATGAGGGGAATATTCCCGATTCTGACTTTTTTTTTTATTATCACCCCTTAATACAGTAAAGACCCCCCATAAAGTCACGCCAAGTTTCTGCAGGGGATGGACAATCTGACTGAACGACTGTTTCCCCCAATGAAATTGTATCGCCTAACAAATGTCAGCAACACAGAACTAATAAAATAAAATAAAAAACGTTTCATAAAACCAGACTTTGATGTGACCTATAAATTTGCGAAACCTGATATGCCTGTTTGGTATTTTGGTTTTTATACTAGCGCGTTAAGTAGCCACTTGTTACACCTGTTTGAAATATTTGTCTGATGTAGCCACCTGATATACCTATTTGAGATGCATGTCTGTTAAAGCTACCAGATATACCTTTTGTATATACCTGTCTGATATATAGCAACAATAAATACCTATACGATATACCTGTCTGATATAGAAACCAGACGTACTACACGGTATACCTGTCTGATATAGAAACCAGACGTACTATACGATATACCTGTCTGATATAGAAACCAGACGTACTATACGATATACCTGTCTGATATAGAAACTAGACGTACTACACGATATACCTGTCTGATATAGAAACCAGACGTACTATACGATATACCTGTCTGATATAGAAACCAGACGTACTACACGATACACCTGTCTGATATAGAAACCAGACGTACTATACGATATACCTGTCTGATATAGAAACCAGACGTACTATACGATATACCTGTCTGATATAGATTCCAGACGTACTATACGATATACCTGTCTTATATAGATGCCAGACATACCTGCACCATATACCTGTCAGATATAGATACCAGACATACCTGTACGAAATAATTGTCTGATATATATATATATACCAGACATACCCATACAATATACCTGTCTGATATACCTATACGATATACCTGTGTGAGACTCCAGTCAGCTACCACTTTCATGAGGTCCCCAGGGCCATTGAGGCCGTTGAGGCCCTTGAGGCGTATGCAATGATAAGGATGTAGAAAGGGCGCCTTATAATATAATGTCCCAGGAGTAGCTATTAAACCAAGAGATAGGTGTTACAATCAAGACTACCCAGAGTTGTTGTGGGTTGGGGAGGGGCGCGTAGGCCTAGGTACCAGTCGGGCCCATCACATTTAAAAACGGCCATGATGATCTCATTCCTCCATTGACCACCCCATGACCACGCCCATAAATAAGACGCTAAACCAGGGGTCAGCAACCTTTTGAACACGGAAGAGCCAAAAAGTTATAATTGACAATTTTCTCAGTTTTTAAAGAGTCAATAAAAATGTTGTTTTGATATTATGGTATTTGATGATTAGGCCGCTATTCGACAACGAAAGAGCCGCAACTTGACACCGAAAGAGCCGCCTGCGGCTCGCGAGCCGTAGGTTGCCGACCCCAGCGCTAAACCAAACTGAATATGTCGGGAGACAAAATTAATAACTATTGATACTTAATATCATCAGCTGAATACAGAATGATTTATCAGGGTTATTATTTGATTAAACCAGGATTGTAAAAAAGTTGGATTGAGATTTGTAGATGCAAAACAACGAAATCTGCACTGACACAAGGTCTTAATCAAGTATCTGCTGATGGAGTGCTGCTAGGTGCGATAAGTGCAGTGGTGCGTAATTTTTGTTTTGTTAAAGTTTTTTTTTTTTTGTTATCTGAACGGAGCTGTTCCATTATGAAATAGTTTTGAAATTTTTTTTTTTTGTTTGTTTTAACGCTGTCCCCTTTCCAAACTTTTTATGTAATATGTGACGTAATTTGTATTGTAACCAATGTTCCCTGTAATTAACAGTTCCTTGCATATGTAAAATATTGACTAGGTGCAACATTGGAGTGAAAATATAAAAAAAAAGTATTGAGTGCGAATAATATCGGTAAAACGTATACTTAACGAAACATGTGATTCACTTTGTCTTCAGTTTGCGCAATGCTTTTTTTTTTTTTGTTAGTTTTAGAACCACTGATTTTGTTGTCATAAAAATGTGTCGAAACATCTAGGGTCCGGTGAGACATGATTAAGTTTGTCACGTGGTAATTGCCATGAAACTGTGGAACAAATCATGAACAATAGAATTGGTGAGACTCGGAGATAACAAGAATGAAGAAAGGAAACAAAAAAAAAAAAATTCTGCGAGGGATAATGAGTTGACATTCCATTAAGCGCCCCTCTATCTATCCCCACATGTGCACCCCAGCGTGCGCCTGGCCTCATATCATCCCCCTCCCACCCTTACCATCTCCGCCCCCCCCCCCCAATTCCATAAATTCATAGACGCAAAGTGAATCACAGAGAGAGAGGAAAAAAAATTGCATCGATAACCAACTCCAGGGGCCCAGCCTCATTTATCTCACCCCCTCTCTCCACATCTCACGTACTCCCTCAATGCACCCGCATCCTAGTTACCCATCAACCAACCCCCTTCCCCTCCTCCACACCCTCCTCCTCCTCCTCCCACAGGGATATCCTTATATTTCAATTCTGAAGTACCCCCGGATAAAAAAAATAAATAAACGAAACTGAAATCAAGAGAGAGGAGAGAAAAAAAAAATGATAACGTAATAAAATCAGGGTGGATACTGATTGCAGGGCGGACAAGTTGGCATATTGGGTGTAGCGTCGTCCAACGGCCGGTCTGGCCTCTCGGTACACGGAGGGGTGGCTTAATGAAATTATCGCTGATCACGAAGTCAGTATTGCCAGGGAATGGTCGGCGCAGTTCGCTTAACGTATTTGATCTTGTCTGGTCCGGTTATGTATTGGGAAACTATAGAGATAACGAATTTTACTGTAAACAATATCGTGTTGTTATATTCCGCAGTTTTTTAAAGAGGTGATCTCAAACTGTTTTGTTTTTCCCCCGCACGCAAATGTTATCACAACTTTCCTTATTTATTTTATTTTCACGAATTCATTTTTTATGATAGTAAGTAAGTAAGTAAAGTTCCCTTAGCCCTAACGGGCTATCGGGGCAGATGAAGTGTAGAATTCATCTGTTTCTATAACCTCGGCATATAAAGGGGTTGTGTGGTTAGCACAACGCCCAGCCGCCTTTACTTCCCCAACTGAAGTCAGGTACCCATTTAAAGCTGGGTGGACTTGTGGGACGACTATGAAACAAATTTCACCTGGAAAAATTCCCATGGTTCTCACCGAGGATCGAACCCAGGACTCTCAGGTTGACAGTCGAGTATCTACTCGGCCACCCGTCCCACATTTTTTATGATATTTATTTCAATTTATAATTAAATCATAAATCAGTTAATGTCTATTTGTTTGTATTTTTTTTTTCAATTTTTATTCACCTAACATATCGCGAATTGAAACGTTTGGGCTATTAAATATATCATAAGAAAGAATGGAAATTTGAAAGAAATCAACTAAAATTACATGTTTTAATCTTATGAAACGCATCCAATGGGCAGAGTCAAAGCAGGTTTGAATATTTTTGGTTGGTTGCCAATATTCAACAGTCTCCCTATCTGTGGTGCTATAATTTGATTCTTTCTTAACATACGAAAATAAGTTCGATGGTGTCCCTTCCGTATTAATGTTTATTAAGTCCGCTGCAAGTCAGGAACTTTTGACTGACTAGGGCCTCCAACAATCTCTGAATTCTCAGCCTTGGGTCCCCGACGCCCGGGGAAAACCATAGCGCTGAGGCCCATAGCGGATACATAATTACATATAAATAAATAAAACTATTTTTTTTTATTTTGCGATTTTCGACTCAGTAAGAAACAAACTGTTTGGTTTTCGTGTGACCCACTTTGAAAAAAAAAGGATTAAAAAGACCAAGAGACGTATGTGGTCCCCGGGCATAAGTTTGGGGCCCTCTTTGAATCAGATTAAATATAGATCAAATTATTGATAGCCCCCCCTACCCCCTCCTCCCCCTTTTTTTTAATAGTCGGTGTACAAGGCGGTGGCCTAGTATTGCTATTCATGATGACTGCACTGCTGTGTGCCTCGGTGTTACTGTTTTCCCCGGGATGGGGGAAGGTGAGGGGCGGGGGGGGGGGGGGCAACATGTTTAAAAACTGCAGAAACTATTCAAAACTGTAGATTTTTAAAAAAAAAACGTTTATCGAATCGAGACTCGTGCAAGACGCCATTTTGAATTCTCCTTTAACGTATTGAGAAATCATTTTTTTTTTAATTCTGTTGTGTTTTTTTTTTTTACAAAGAAAAACACACACACACATTTTAGAAAACTAATTATCAATCATGTAAAGCTATAAACAAAGTAATACAGACGAATTAAATATTAGTTTCTACTCTAAATACAAATACGAAAAAGGAATAATCTCTAAAGTAAAGAGAACAATTTTAAGATACCGTTTTGATTAATGAAATAAAATACGAAACATTAGTTGGCATTCGGTGACTTTTGATTTACCATTTACCTCCCGTGGTATTTAAAAAAAAGCCAAGTGAGAAGTAAACAATTTTTGTTTCTGGTTTCTAAGTATTACATTTCAACTTCTTATGTCCAAAAAAACTATCGAACAATGACAACATTCAGCACAAGCTTTATTTTCAAGATATTAAAATGTCATATTTATTGTGATTATACAAGGACAAATATATTTTTGTTTCGTTCATGCGGTCTAAAAAAAAAACACCAGCACGATAAATAGACAAAGACAATCAAGAGTCATTTTAAAAAAATCAGGAATGATCAGGTTTTTTACATTTGCGAGTGTACCTGAAATCGCTTTCTCGAAGAAACACCCAGAATGTAGCCCCCCCCCACCCCCCGCCCCCATCATGTTTTTGTTACACTGTCCTTGGTAACGACGTTCAAAGTCCAATATATCTTGACATTTCGTGAAAACATCTCGAAGGCCCATCAGGAATGGCACCATTTTGAAGCCTCCGATGAACTCCCATCCATAGTCGTCATACTACAAGTTATTCACCAACATCTTTACACTGATGTAGTCATCCATGAGATACACAGAGTGAGCCTTATGGGGAGGCTTGTAGTTGTTCCTGTTGTGAAGCAGCACAGCATTGAGAGCTCCGGAATGAGCTGTCTATGAATAGGTGCCATTCACTCGGATTACATGTGATACCTATAGCCTCAAATAGACCTGTCACTTTGTTACACAATCACATCCAATATTGCCGACTGAAGAGGTTGGAAAAATGTTTGGTGACGCTTTCTCTGATCAGTGACTTGAACGCATTCATCCAACAAGTTCCACTGCTTGACCCTGGTTTTCATAAGCTCAGCATTGGACTTAGTAAGACCAAGGTCTCCGATCAGCTGCACGGGTAGGATAGAGACTGTCAAAACAGCGACTGTCAAAACAGCGACCTCAAATGAGCGACGTAATCAGAATATGGCGACTGTCATAACAGCGACTGTCAAAACAGCTACCTCAAATGAGCGACGTAATCAGAATATGGCGACTGTCAAAACATCGACCTCAAATGAGCGACGTAGTCAAAATATGGCGACTGTCAAAACAGCGACCTCAAATGAGCGACGTAATCAGAATATGGCGACTGTCAAAACAGCGACCTCAAATGAGCGACGTAATCAGAATATGGCGACTGTCAAAACAACGACCTCAAATGAGCGACGTAATCAGAATATGGCGACTGTCATAACAGCGACTGTCAAAATGGCGACCGCATTATAATAGCGACTGTCATAATAGCGATTTTTCTGTCAACTTCAGAGTGAGATACACTCACTACTCACTGGTAGGACATAGTAGAGGGCTTAGAGACTGAAGACTATCCCCTTCGATATTGTGATATAAAAGATGTCTAGCTATTAAGATTAGAACAAGTAATGTGGGTAGAAAACAACATAAATATAAAACATCAAACACTCTAGAAGTAGACCGCGATCGACGTCGGACAGTCTTTTGAATAAATGGACAATTTTTTTAACCATCTATATTTTATAACATGAAATGAATTCATTGACAGATACAAATTTATAATACATGTCATAGGGACTTTATTGTGGGGGCTGAATTTTTGTTCACTGTCCCTGTCACCTGGGTGTAATATGTAACATACACACCTGGGGGCCATGTGGTCGTTGCCAGGGGGCCCGCATCTGTAAGGGGCCCGGCCGCCCCGACCATGTCAATTTTTTTCACGACTCATTGTTTATTAAGTGGCTCGCAATGATGTCCTGCCCTGGGGCCCTTGTTGGCTCTCGGCGCCCGCCCCTGGGTGTAACACACTACTGGGTGTAACACACAGCTTGGTGAGTCTGGGTGTAGCACACAACTTGGTGAGTCTGGGTGTAGCACACAACTGGGTGTAACATAAAATTAGGTGTGTTTGTGTGTTTTCAGCTGTTGCCAGTTGTCTGATGAATTAGTCGCTGTTATGACAATCGCTCTTTTGATACAGTTGCTATCATGAGGTCGCTGTTGTGACAGTCGCTGTTTTAAACCAGTTGCTATCATGAGGTCGCTGTTGTGACAGTGGCTGTTTTAAACCAGTCGCTATCATGAGGTCGCTGTTGTGACAGTCGCTGTTTTGACAGTCGCTATTATGCCCCCGAGCCCTCTGATCAGATGGTTAATGTCTTTCTGGTTAGGGATGCGTGGTCTTCTCTCCTCAATCGCATCTGAGAAAATCGTAACCTGTATCTTCAATGTTTTCCTCGCTGTCTGGCTCCTAAAGATAGCTGATCCCTCTTCGGGGGAGTAGAAAAAAGTAGCATGGGTCAGTGTGGTACTGAGGCAATGGAAAAAAGGAATGTATGGATAAACGATATGAGATGCATTCTTGCCTGTGCGACGTTTTGTAGCATCCACCATGGGAGGGGTCCCCCCAACCCCTAAAAAAAAAAAAATTTCTCCCCCCTTTTTAAAAAAAAAAAAAAATTCTCATTTCCCCCCCCCCCTGGAGGATTTCCCCCCCCCCCAGAAATTCCCCCCCCTCTAGGAATAGCTGTTGCTTGATAGCGAGATAGCAATCTTCATGGTTTTTTAATCACCTGCAAAAACCTGTAACATAGTAGATATAATTAATTATATACATTTCAAAGCAAGTAATTTTACACATTATGTAATAAATTATATGATCTGAACATATAACATATATCACTATAATACAATGTGGGACGGATGGCCGAGTGGTGTAGATACTCGACTGTCGACCTGAGAGTCCTGGGTTCGATCCTCGGTGAGAACCATGGGAATTTTTCCAGGTGAAATTTGTTTCATAGTCGTCCCACAAGTCCACCCATCTTTAAATGGGTACCTGACTTCAGTTGGGGAAGTAAAGGCGGCTGGGCGTTGTGCTAACCACACAACCCCTTTATATGCCGAGGTTATAGAAACAGATGAATTCTACACTTCATCTGCCCCGATGGCCCTTTAGGGCTAAGGGAACTTTTTACTATAATACATTAATATATGTATTTTTTTTTGTCAATAGCAACTCCTTAAACTCTACAAGATTCAAATCATTGAAATTCTACAATAAAAAGCACTGTCATAAGTACCAGCAGAAATGTTTATCTTACCTTAAAGAGTTAGTTTTTTTTTTTTTTGCAATTTACGCATGTGAAATGATGTGCCATTGGCTTGTCTTGATCTTTGTACCAAAGTATGCCTTGTAGGCCTCGCACATCCTACGACATGTTTTCACTGAATATTTTCTGATTCTTTTCTATATAAATTGTCAAAAAACGCAGCAAAATTCATCTGCTGGGTGCAAACAACCTATGATGCATCTAAATCAATAATTGCTCTTTAAGTACAACCTCTTACTCAGCAATATCAATAAATCGAAATGTTGGTTTGAATCACCTGTGCTTTTATCCTTTTATGACTACTATTGGACAGTCCTCGAAAGTTCTAAAAGTTTCTGGAAAGAATATTCCAGAAGACTTCTTAGTAGTGAATGCAAATCAAGAATTTTCTTGTAAACAGACAATTCTAGCAGTTCAGGAATATTCTAGAAGACTACAAAGCATATAATGCGAATAAAGAAAACGCGATTTCCAAAATATCATTATCCTAATCACAGAAACAAAGTTTTTGTGGAACAATAGCTGTTTTCTGTCTGTTTTTAGTTAAAGACTGGAGTGAAAACCATAAAGTAAATAAGATAACGCAATTAAATATAATGTTTAAAATAAATTATAAATTCATATTGAATAATATTTAAATGATCGTATACAATAAAACATTTGGCCTTAAAATGCTTACTGAAGTAATGTATTATAAAATACCTGAACAAATTTCATTTAAATTTTATTCCTAATTAGCAGTTAGATAAACATACATAAAATAAATACATTGTTAAGACATACGACTTTAATAAACATGTGCTGTGGAATTCATTTGTTGTCTACAACATTCCATTACAATTAACAGTGATGTCGATTTTCAACTTGAAACTTTAATTTGATTGGTCGCAGACTGAGCCGCCATGTTTTCAATTGTCGGCTGGACAAACGTAACTAAAAGTAAACAAAAAAAAATCAAATCCAATGGTAGTTTTAAAATAAAATTGTAAATGTCGATTAACATTTTACCAGTGGACACAACAGACCCGTGTTTACTATACTAGGTACTTCCCCTAAATAAGACTGCTTGCCAATGTTTTGTTTACATATTTCACTGCTGGTCACAGCAGACTCGTGTTTACTATACTAGGTACTTCCCCTAAATAAGACTGCTTGCCAATATTTTGTTTACATATTTCACTGCTGGTCACAGCAGACTCGTGTTTACTATACTAGGTACTTCCCCTAAATAAGACTGCTTGCCAATATTTTGTTTACATATTTCACTGCTGGCCACAGCAGACTCGTGTTTACTATACTAGGTACTTCCCCTAAATAAGACTGCTTGCCAATGTTTTGTTTACATATTTCACTGCTGGTCACAGCAGACTCGTGTTTACTATACTAGGTACTTCCCCTAAATAAGACTGCTTGCCAATGTTTTGTTTACATATTTCACTGCTGGTCACAACAGACCCGTGTTTACTATACTAGGTACTTCCCTTAAATGAGACTGCTTGCCAATGTTTTGTTTACACCCTTCAACGGACACAACAGACCCGTGTTTACTATACTAGGTACTTCCCCTAAATAAGGCTGCTTGCCAATGTTTTGTTTACATATTTCACTGCTGGTCACAGCAGACTAGTGTTTACTATACTAGGTACTTCCCCTAAATAAGACTGCTTGCCAATGTTTTGTTTACATATTTCACTGCTGGTCACAGCAGACCCATGTTTATTATACTAGGTACTTCCCCTAAAAAAGACTGCTTGCCAATGTTTTGTTTACACCCTTCAATGGACACAACAGACCCGTGTTTACTATACTAGGTACTTCCCCTAAATGAGACTGCTTGCCAGTGTTTTGTTTACACCCTTCAATGGACACAACAGACCCGTGTTTACTATACCAGGTACTTCCCCTAAATGAGACTGCTTGCCAGTGTTTTGTTTACACCCTTCAATGGACACAACAGACCCTTGTTTACTATACTAGGTACTTCTCCTAAATAAGACTGCTGGCCAATGTTTTGTTTACATATTTCACTGCTATTCACATCAGACTCGTGTTTACTATACTAGGTACTTCCCCTAAATATGACTTAATGACATGGTTGATTACAATAAACTAAACATCTAAATTGTGCAATTCTTATCAACGTTACTATCATTGTCAGATTTTTTAAACACCATAATCCTATTTATAGAACATAACTGAAGTAAATGAAGCCGTCTTTCAGAAAAGTAAAAATTAGATTATTTTAAAAATACAACTCTGTAAGTTCAGTTATCTAGTTCTTTTTATCATGAACCTAAAGCAATAATCTTCGGCGTAACTCAGTCATGGGCAAATTACTGCCCGCAGGCCAAGAACCGTTTGATCGGGCCCGCGTTTTGTTGTTCTTCGTTTGTTTAGATCATTGACTTCATTTTGTTTTAAATTTATTTGATTTTATATGAACGCTAGATCCATCTGCACCATCCATATGCTCTGTCCATCTACTCCATTCATCTGCTCCATCCGGCTCCTCTGTCCATTTGCTCCGTCCATCTGTTCCGTCTCTCTGCTTTGGACATCTTTTGGTGACATACATAAGCCTAATATTATAAATGTCAAACGACACACCCACGGGTCCGAGCCGAGGATAACCAATCCACAGCCCAAGTGCGTTTCCACTATCGCCCCCCCCCCCTGCCTCTCGAACAATAATTACTGCAGTAGTGACATATTATTTCATCAAAAATTAGAATTAATTAATTACTGAATTCCCCATTTGTCTTAATAGCTAATTAGTTTAAGCTATTGATGTTTGGAAACTGATAATTTAACTTGTCTTAATGAACACAGTTCATAAACTATTCGACCACAACATTTAGATCGATTTTCACAAGTACGGCACCTAACTGCAGAGAATCCGTGTTTCCAAAACAAGCAAAAAAAAAAATGGCGGTGGGCAGCATTGACATACTAAATAGTGCTATTGAAACTTATTTTTTCCAGCTTTTGTGAACGCAAGGCCGAGTGTCCAAACTTAAGGTCCGTGGGTCATATCCGGCCCGCCGGACTGTTTATACCGACCCGCTGCCTGCCGCTCGTATCAGAGTGAAGCAGTAGAGCTAACTTTTATATTATGACGCTTAGATTAAATTGATATTAGTTCATAATCAGCACTCTATTTGTGGTCCAGCTCACCGTTGTACCTTAAGTGGCTCGCGAGACAAAAATTGTGCACATCCTTGACCTAGCCAGTCTATGACTTATGTTTTGTCCATGTTTATACAATTCATTTAGGGGAAATACCACGACTAGGTACTATTTTTCGGCCAAAGGCAAATTGTGATAATTAATGGATTCTCGGCTTTTTAATTCGAGAAGTTTGGTTTCCAAGGTAACATTTTGCCACCTCTTAGAGGCTGCCTATCTCATGTGTTGTGCCCCCCCCCTCTTTGATCATTAGTATGTCACACCCCTGACTCTTGTGATTAGTTTCTTTATTTTGTTTGCAAATATTAGGTTGTTCTAGTTTTTGTTACAAACTTTATTCTCAGATTAATCACCTGGTAAAGATCACAATGGCCGCTCTCCGCCTCTTTCTGAGTGTGACGCACTTTTTTTGCAAGGGAGTGTAGGACAAAACCCCCCCAGTGGACAAAACCTCCAAAATACTTTTGGAAAAAGAATTAAAGATTGAATTTAATGCGATATTATTGATACTTATATATATGCAATATATATCCTCTTGAACTAAGTGAAAGGTCTGGCTGTTTGATAGATCATGTCGGTCAAGACATATAGTATTGATAAATCATGTCTGTCAAGACATATAATATCAATTGGCGTGTTCATATGTTGTTCTATTATCTAAATAAAGGATTAGCGTTCGACCACTTGTGGTTCTTAAGCTGTTTGTTTTACCTTCTGCTAAAAATAAAAGTGTTTGGTGCGACAATTAAAAGCTACGTTCAGTCTTACATTGGCCTGAAACTATAAGTTGGTTTGCTTTTACCTGGTAATATTAGCTGCCTGACAATGTAAAGCTAGCATGATTTCTGACCACTTTTGGCTTGAAGGGCTAATGCAGATTATTGTGGATCTTTGAAAAAAAAAAACGAAAATCAATTAAAAATACGTAGGCTATTTATAAATATTTTCGTATCGAGAACTATTTATTACATGTTATAATAAGAAAATGAGTGTTTTGACCTCTAGGGGTTTTGTTTCGGACATCCTCTTTGTGGATAATGAATGTTGTTGTTTTAAATAATAAAAACCAAATAAAAAAATATTTTCAACTTATTGAAAAAGTAGCAAAAAAAAAAAATAATAATAATAACTAAACAAAATATCGGATACTACTCACAAAAGAAAACATGATAGCAGAGTAAAAGAACTAAACGATACGAAAACATAGGAATAACACGATCTAATTTCAAATCTGTTTTTTGTCGCCAGACTATGTGACTTTTTTAAGGGAACACTATAGAATAAAATGTCATGTCGAAGCACTGGCATACAAATGTCAAAGTATCGTCACCAATGACGCAAGTAGAAAAGCGCGTAGGAATATGTCCGTCCCGATAGCAGATACTTTGTCACCATCAAGGGGGCGACATTTTTTCACTGTTTCAGTATCTTTTAGCACGGTAATGGGGTGGCACTCTTATCGATTTCGCCCCTGTGACCATTGATAGCCAGTTAACACTTGTGTGCAGAGCCGTCCCCAGGCAATTTGGCGCCCTAGGCAGTCATCTATTAGGACGCCCGCCCCTTCTTTTGAAAGTTTTTTTTTTCTAAAATTTGGCGCCCCTAGAAATGTGGCGCCCTAGGCAGCTGCCTATGTCGCCTATGCCCAGAGCCGGCCCTGCTTGTGTGATCTTCATGGTCTGTGTTTCACGGTCCTTTTATTAACTTGTAGAAGATGTTACGACAACAATGAACAATATTAATATACGAAGTCCACTCAAGCTGACAGTGGCGTAGCGAGGGGTGGGTAAGGGGAGGGGGGGGGGGCATCACGCCCCGGCGCTACTCACAAAGGGGCGCCAAATTGTATATTTTACATTTAATATTAGTTATTATATATGTTTTTTCGAATGGGGGGGGGCTCTAAAAAGGTATTTGCCCCGGGCGCGAGTTAAGCTCGCTACGGCACTGCAAGTTGAACAATAATAACATTTAGATCCTCTTCGACCCCAAAAAAAAAAAAACCCCAAGAAGAATCCAATGGGAGCCCCAACCCCCACCCCATAAATGAAGAGGGAAAAGTGGGGAGTGGTTGTTGCCCCTGTTTTTCTTTCAGGACAAAATTCCCCGGAGACACCGGAACAACCCTTCTTTGAAGAAAACCCGGCAATCCCTTCGAAGGGGGGATTATAACTTTTAAGATCCCTTTTTTATAAAACCCATTTTAGGTCCAAGAAAACCCCCCTTAGACTCTTTGTGTGGGGGAATATCATTTACACTGAACATGAGCTGACATTTAATGGTGAACTCGGGAAGAGTGTAATAACTACCATCTAGATCAGGGCTTCTTGAACTTTTGTAATTCACGACCGCCATTTATGATTGCGAGTTTCTTGACGCCCCCCCACCCCCCCCCACCCCATACAAATATAAAAGAAAAATAAATTTATATTTTACAAGTTAAAAAACATTTTCTGTTAAATTGTATTTTTATCTCTCGCGACCCCAGAATTTGGCTACGCGACCCCAAATGGGGTCGCGACCCATAGTTTAAGAAGCCCTGGTCTAGATACAATCTACAACAAACATCCGCATTCTGCGATATCCAAAGCTGGACTGTTCTCACAACTGCTGTTTAAAACAAGTGATTCCCTACTGTCTGTTGTAGTATACGTCATTTCTACCAAAATGACGTATACCCTACCCCCCCCCCCGAAACCCACATCCCCCTAAACCTTAAGTAAAAAGACAGAACTATCCCGGTTGGTCCGTGAAAAATATGGCAACCCTACTTATACACGTAGAACTCAGAATAAAACAGCAGTGCGATGGAGGAATGACGTCATGGGAGCTGTGGTGGACGAAGCCTACCCCAAATGTCGTCATCAACTCTGGCTATACCATTACTCGCAGTCTACATTGCACAAAACATAAAATGTCATACGCTACACCTTTACGATTCCATTCAATTCTTAAGTAGATATGCAAGCACGCAACTGTACCATACATTCCACATTAAGGTGTGTATAGATTATTTTAAAAAGTCTTGATGTAGGAATATAAACAGATCTATTAAGTTGTGTTATTTAATCCAGAAATTATGTGACTTTTTTTCTGTTCAAACTTTAAACTCGATTGTGCCGCACCTTGGAGGGCGCCCCCCCCCGCGGATGTTTTGCGCCCCTTCCAGTACCCGCGGCCCTGTATACACTACATCCATTTATTCATCATCCCCAATTCGGTTAGTCAGTTCCGAAGTATTTTATCACACCTTCCTACATATGTGATATTTAATTACTATCTCCGAAGTCTAACACATACATTTATCCCCCCTCTCCCGTTGATCCCAAATAAAAAAAACCCTATCCTCCAATCCGACACTGGCTCGTCTGATCCAATCCTAAACACTGACAGCAGAAAGAAAAAAGAGAGGTAAAACAAACCAGCGGGTAGCAGCCGATCGAGAGAGAAGCGCGACAAATCTGCTCCTGATTCAGAAGTTTTGAATTTACATTTGATAAAAAAAAAATATTATAAAAAAAAGAACCTTTTTGGTGGGGTTAGTAAATAGTTGGATGTTGCAAGTCACTTCTCGGGGGTCGTCGGTTAGATAAAGTCGTATCTATTTGCAGTTTTTTTTTTTTCCCTTTTTTTTAATTGAAGCTGCAACCCCCTCTTATTTGAATGAAATTGTCCAAGATAAAAACTGAACACATGAATATTTTTTTTTAAAGGAAAATGTCAACTTAGCTCTGATAGTTTAAAAAAAAAACTAAATTAAAAAGAATAACTTGAACTATTATAAAGGAACGTTTTCTGTAAAAATAATTATAATAATAGACTACAATCTAACGACGGAAAAATAAATATAAAATAAAATTTATTTTCATCGGGGGAAAAAAAAATAAAAACTGCCGAAGTAATTAGAAATACGTCAAAAGCCACTTTGAAAGATTTCGTTTCTGTGAATTTCAAGACAAGGTATTGGCTTTCTGATAACATATAAGAGAAGCAGAATACGACAGGTGAGACTTCAAATAACAATATTCTTTCGCTGAGCTCAACTACTTCATTGAAAGACCACGGTAAACAAAAGTAAAAAAATTCATCCTACCGGTGATTGCACTGTTTTAGACAAGTAAAAAAAAAATTCATCCTACCGGTGATTGCACTGTTTTAGACGGGAACGTTCATCACCAAGGATCTAGTCTACTTGTGGGCGATCAGTCTGTACATACGTTTATTGATACGCGTATCATTGAGGTGCTTTCGGTCAGTTGAAATTTTTTTTTTTTTACAAGTCCAAGAAAGTATACACGATTACTATCAGTGACATGTCAAACGTATCGGGCCTGTCAGTCACGTCCGTTGTGACGGCTGTCATTCTCACTCTGTCTTTCTGTGATGCCTGTTTTATAAGGAACTGCCCCA
Organism: Bulinus truncatus; assembly: GCA_021962125.1. NCBI lineage: Eukaryota > Metazoa > Mollusca > Gastropoda > Planorbidae > Bulinus > Bulinus truncatus. The sequence goes on from JAGDYQ010000011.1 coordinate 6,045,756, forward strand.
AAGGAGGGAAGAGGTCCATGGAGGGAGCTACAGTCCCCAGGAGAGAGGTAAGTCAACTTTAAATTAAAAAAAAACAAAACATAAACATGATAATTTTTTTATGCTGCTATGTCGTACGTGAAAAAGACCCATCTCATATATAGCCCTACAAGTATTTGCTAGACAGACAGACAGACAGACAGACAGACAGATAGATAGATAGATAGATAGATAGATAGATAGATAGATAGATAGATAGATAGATAGATAGATAGATAGATAGATAGATAGATAGATAGATAGATAGATAGATAGATAGATAGATAGATAGATAGATAGATAGATAGATGGATGGATGGATGGATGGATGGATGGATGGATGGATGGATGGATGGATGGATGGATGGATGGAAAGATGGATGGATGGATGGATGGATGGATGGATAGATAGATAGATAGATAGATAGATAGATAGATAGATAGATAGATAGATAGATAGATAGATAGATAGATAGATAGATAGATAGAGTATCATACATTCATGTTTATTCTTTTTTTTATTTCTTGACATCTTCTTTCCACTTTTTGTAATTATGAAAATTAAAATTAAAATACTATCGATTTATAAAATCAATACACCGTAATCGCACATTAAAATTAGATTACATAACTGGCATATTAGAGACCGGTTAATTCCCCCCCCCCCCCCCCCCCGTTTTGAAAAACAAAAAAATGATAGGCTCAACTTCACTAGAAAAATTACCGTACTTCAAAATCAGATTCATTTGTGCCAGATATAGATAAGTGCAGAGTAATCAGTGAGGAAAATGTATCATAGGTAAGTGTCGAAATGTGGTAAGGGCACAGTCGCCATATTGTTTGTGTTATTTATAGAAGAACAGTGTACAGTGAGTTCCTAACTTATGATAGGTGACTGGAATTAAATTTATTGAAGTGGACTGATGATTTGATGGATTCAGTACAGACTAATAGTCTTAAACAAAAATCACGAGCTGTTTTTTTTTAATTGTTAATGTCAATATATACTTACTAGCTGTACCCTGCAAAAACCTTTGCTTAGAGTTATATCCCCTCAGGGCTTGATAGGTAGGCTATGTTATTTTTTTTATTTCGGGCAGATCCGATATTTTTATGGTTGTATTTTAAACTGGCATACTGTTGTATTAATTCTTTACTTTCTTTTTAACGCAGAACCCAAATCGCCATTATATTATTAGATTATTGCTTGACTTTAAACTACTTTAAAAAAAACATCAATTATGGAAGAAACATTATAAAAAAAAGAAAGTTATTTAAATCATGGATTTTATTTTTACCATTTAAAATAATAAAAGACAAAAGAGGTTATCTTTATTTTATTGTATAAAGTAGGAAAAAAAATCAAAATGAGACTGTTTGGATCTCAGTCTAGGACACATTAGATAAGTACATGTACTTTAGAAATGTGTCTGTTACATATTAGATAAGTACATGTACTTTAGAAATGTGTCTGTTACATATTAGATAAGTACATGTACTTTAGAAATGTGTCTGTTACATATTAGATAAGTACATGTACTTTAGAAATGTGTCTGTTACATATTAGATAAGTACATGTACTTTAGAAATGTGTCTGTTACATATTAGATAAGTACATGTACTTTAGAAATGTGTCTGTTACGTATTAGATAAGTACATGTACTTTAGAAATGTGTCTGTTACATATTAGATAAGTACATGTACTTTAGAAATGTGTCTGGTACGTGCATCCTATACAATCAGCTGTTAGATTGACTTTCAAAACTATCTCGACTAGGTTAGACGCATTCATAAGTTTGTCTATACATCCTGTGTCTACTATAAGGCAGCAATATTATCTCCAATATAGCAGTAACATTTCGCCCTAAGCATTTCTATTAAGTATGGCTGCTATTAGATATCATTTCAGATTCCACCATAACTATTTCTAGAATACGTTATAGGTGTATTGTAATTAATCCATGTTAGGTTTCTACAGGTATTATATTTAACGGGCGATCATTTAGTTCATGTAAGTGCTAGGTGAATTAAAAAGTTTTTCTCCCAGTTTTAGTATTATAACTTATGGTGTTAGAACTGAAGACAATTTTAAACGATATTTATCGATTTCTTATGCTTTCAGTGTACTTTGGTAGTGACATTGATATATTTATAGATTTCTTATGCTTTCAGTGTACCATGGTACTGACATTGATCTATTTATAGATTTCTTATGCTTTCAGTGTACCATGGTACTGACATTGATCTATTTATAGATTTCTTATGCTTTCAGTGTACCATGGTACTGACATTGATCTATTTATAGATTTCTTATGCTTTCAGTGTCCTATGGTACTGACATTAATCTATTTATAGATTTCTTATGCTAATCAATTTGAAAGTTCTAACACTTGTTTATTCTCGATGACGCTGCAATATTATAATTCCTTTTTTTTTTTTGGGGGGGGGGGGGGGGAGGGGTGATAATTTTATATAAACAGCGAAATGGCGGAAAGAGATGATAGAGTCTCAATATTATCAAGTCTTCATTAAAGTTTTAAATTCTAGAATTGTCGTTGTTTGTTTGTTTTTTTTTTTTTTTTATTTTATAGTCTCGCCCCCCCCCTTCTTTAATATTTTTTTTGGTTCTAGGCCGATTAAAAACTTTACCAACAAAAGCAAGTGAAATTATTTTAATAATATGAAGCACCATTAAAAAATATATATATATATAAAACGACAGATTGTTTTAGTCATTCGTTTTCATATAAGTTACACCCATATGTTAGTTTATTGTTAATTTTACAAAACCAAGAAACATAGAATTTCTTTTCACGCAACAAAGTATAATGTAAAATAAAAATATATATATACACAAAAAGTGGTACACAATAAAGGGCGTCTTATAAAAGTGTACATACAGGTGATATATATATAACTCCTTAGTTCCAACAATTAATTATAAATAGAGATTAGGTTGACTAAAACAGTAAACAAACACCAAGTCGTATCAGCTGTATGTAGTAAATGTAAAAAAATCATACAATCAAAATAATACAAACTTTGTGTTCTTCAAACGCTTTGAATGCTGACTTTAAAAATGCATAGTTAAAGTAATCTATGATTATGCTAGATTCATTGAGAAACTGGAACTAAATAAATGAAATAAATAATCGATACTGGCACTCACGCTTCTTTTATTTTTTAGTAAATATAAATTCTTCAATCGTCTGCAGTTTTTAAGAATTTTTATATCCATTATTTTTATTATTATTATTAATATTTATTTATTTATTTTTAAGTTATATTGTTGTTTTGTTTTTTGGTTTTTTTTTTTTTGCGAAGTTTTTAATAAATGTTTCTTTTTTAAATAGCCTGAGCTATTAGAAATAATTGAAGAAAAATATACTGTCAATTCTATATAAATCGATTTCACACTTTAACACAGACAGGATGTTACATTTATTATTTTAACGATGTGGGAAAATAAAATTGGAGATTTGCAGTAATGAGAAGTATTTTTTAAAAAAACTGTCAGATTGATGGTCTGGGGACTTGTGCACGGCTCTCCACACATCCCGTCGGCAGTTAAACCAAAGAATGGCATGCGGAATAGCTCATCGACGTCACGTGACGATGCTAAACTCGTTGGTTAAATTTCACAGTGGTACTATAACGAATCCATGACGAGTGTTAAACCCATTTTTTTTTTAGCCTCGGAGATTATCACATTGCATCTTCAGTATTATTGCAACGGGCTAAAAAAAAACATACACACCTAATGAGAGTTGATTACAGTTTAAAACCAACGGGCTGCTCAACATAAACACCTACCGAGAGTTGATTACAGTTTAAAACCAACGAATGTTTATATGCCAGTGTGTCTCAAACATTTGTGATTCCCGGTCCACTAAGACCCAGCGGTCCACTAAGACCCACGAGACCTGTTTGTGTTTTCTCGACTTATATTTAATACATAATACTAGCAATCCCGAGGCGTAACATACGAGGCGTAACATACGCCGCAATATCAATCAATATAATTACTATAATTATATTTTTAAAAAAGCAATCAAACAATATAAGAGGCTGACATCTTTGGAAAAAATACATGGTATGCAAAGTTGAACTTTGACCTATCATGTGCAGACTTTATGGTCACTGATTTTTTTTTTATTTTATTGTTTATTTTTTCATTCAGTTTCTAGCAAAGATATTTCGGGGAGGGGGGTGTTTTAATTTGCACTGCTTTTTTTCTTGTTTGCAACAATTCACTTTGTGTCTGCCTCAATCCATCCCTTCCCCCAGCACACTATAGTGTTATTTTTTTTTTTTAGACTTGCTCAACCCAGCTTAAGTTTCTTTTAGTATAACCTTCATCCTACAGTACCTACACTATTCAGTAAAGATAGATGTTGTTTAATGCGTACATATTCTGAAACAGTTACCATTTGTTTGTAATCTATATTAATACACCAAGCAATACAAATTAACACTAAAAAATATGTTTGTTAGAAACTGAATGAAAACAATAATCAATGCAATAAAAAAGCAAGTTGCTGGAAGGTACCATATTATAATATTACTTTTTCTTCACACATAATTGTATTATTAAATGTGTTTTATTAAATTATGTTACAGTACAGTTCTTTAAATTATGTTACGGTACAGTTCTTTAAATTATGTTACGGTACAGTTCTTTAAATTATGTTACGGTACAGTTCTTTAAATTATGTTACGGTACAGTTCTTTAAATTATGTTACGGTACAGTTCTTTAAATTATGTTACGGTACAGTTCTTTAAATTATGTTACGGTACAGTTCTTTAAGTCTGTCAAACAAGGAACCATAGCCGTGACATCCAGAGACAATTTGCTAGGGTTCCAGGCGCAGAGGAAATTTTTTTGGCTCCTTATATAAAAGAGAAATACAGTGAAAAATAAAAAATAAAAATTTGACATCAGCAAGTCTAGCCCTACAGTGCCCCATGATTCATATATGAATCAACCATATTTTTTCATTATTATAATCTTATTATTAACTTTGGCCTAAAAAGGTGAATGTATTTATTCACGTTATTTCAGTGGGATGTAAAATTACCGGGAAAGCATGCGCAATAAACTTTCGCTTTTTTATTTCCGATCTGATGTTAATAAAAGTACAAATATAAATAATAAAAAAATTGGGCACTGTAGGGCTACAGGGAAAAGGTTTGAGACTCCGCAGAGCTCTTTGTAAACACAAAACAAAATCGTCACAATTCCAACTGATTAGACATAACGCTGAAGATGTATGGATATAATTATTTTTAATATGGTGATTTTTACTTAAAATTGTTACATTTAATAATGATTGATTTTCTTTTATTAAACTGATCAAATTTGATCATGATTCTACTAAAAAATGATCCATTTTATTTTAATAATCATTTAATTTAAAATTGGTCAAATTCAATAATGATCATACTTAAAATAAACACATTTATTGTTTTTAAAATGACCAGATTTTTATAATCATTATGATTAAATTGATCAAATTAAATAATGATTTTACGTAAAATGATCAATTTTTTTTTAATTATTATATATAAAATGATCAAATTTAAGTGAAGACCATACTAAAAATGGACACATTTAAATGACGGCCATACTAAAAATGGAAAAATTTAAATGACGACAATATTAAAATGGACAACTTTAAATGACGAGCATACTAAAAATGGACAAATTTAAATGAAGACCATACTAAAAATGGACAAATTTAAAAATGTTTAGACTACTAGTACCAATGAAGATCAATCATCTTTTTGTAAAAATCAATTCTTTGGGTATACTAAGTTTATTGATGGTCATATGTTGACCACTGGTCAACTATAAAATTAATTAATATTTCTATTTTCGGGAAAACATATTCCAATCCACTTGTTAAGTAAAAAGCCACCAACGCAAACAAGTAAATTGATAAACACCGTGACACGTGAGTTGAATTCTGGGACAGGTTCTACCTCGAAATGACCAGTCGGACATCCTCCGATGATCCATCAGGTCTAGACTAGAGCTTAGCTTGTTATCGGGTCTGGACTATTTCTTATTATTGTTAAGTTCAAATAAATGATGACATCTCTAGCATCCCAGGTCTGAGTCAAGGAGCGAGAGATGTATAGTTCAACTCTGGATAAATATTTTGTTGTCAACGTGAAAATAAATTTAAACTTTCAACGTGAAATTAGAAGCAATTTATTATTTTAAAACGAAAAAAGTTCTAGATCATTCTTTATGCTTTAAATGGAAGCAACATTTCTTATGATATTGATAAAAAAATATATTAGAATAATTTTCCCGTGATTCGAATTTCTCCTTAACATTTTTTTCAAGTGGAGACAATCGAAACTAAGTGAATAAACTTTTCATTTTCCAAAGATTTTGCGTAAAACTTTAGCCAATTCAAAACATTACGACATTTGAATTTCATCATGTTTCAAAAATAACTTTTTTTTGTATTTACAGCGTGTGTTCATACAAATTTAGCATTTTGTGAAACGAAATATTTTTGCCATATTAAACTTGAACTACATGACATTCTCAAACGCACCGTCGTTAACGAATTGATCCTTACGTAGAGTTGTTATTTATCTTGAAAATCAATTCTGAAAACTATCAGGTCTTAAGGAGCGGGTGGTTGAATAATTTAAATCGTGTGACTGTTGACTTGTAACTGTTGACTTGTGACTGTTGACTTGTGACTGTTAACTTGTGACTGTTGAATTGTGACTGTTGACTTGTGACTGTTGACTTGTGACTGTTAACTTGTGACTGTTGAATGTTGACTGTTAACTTGTGACTGTTGAATTTTGACTGTTGACTTGTGACTGTTGAATGTTGACTGTTGAATTGTGACTGTTGACTTGTGACTGTTGACTTGTGACTGTTGAATGTTGACTGTTGAATGTTGACTGTTGAGTGTTGACTTGTAACTGTTGAATTGTGACTGTTGACTTGTGACTGTTGAATGTTGACTGTTGAATATTGACTGTTGAATGTTGACTGTTGAATGTTGACTGTTGACTTGTGACTGTTGACTTGTGACTGTTGACTTGTGACTGTTGACTTGTGACTGTTGACATGTGACTGTTGACTTGTGACTGTTGACTTGTGACTGTTGATTTGTGACTGTTGAATGTTGACTGTTTACTTGTGACTGTTGAATGTTGACTGTTGAATGTTGACTGTTTACTTGTAACTGTTGACTTGTGCTTGTTGACTTGTGACTGTTGACTTGTGACTGTAGAATGTTGACTTGTGACTGTTGATTGCCCCACGCTCTATGTACGGTGATAACCAAGGGAATTTATCAGGTCATGTTGAAAGTTCTCCCCTTGTCTCCTGTAGTGCCTACATGGCCATTGTTACACCTATCGGCTTTGGTGGAGATGAAAGAAGGGTGATTATAAAAAGGCCGTCTTAATTTAGGTGGACAATTTTTTTTAGTGATAATGAGTCACCACGGGGGAGGGGGGACATATGTCGGTGACTGGTACTCGCCGGGAGTCGAAGATCCGGCTGGCCACCAATGTACCAACCATCTACCCAAACGCTTCTTATGCGGAGACCCCCCCCCTTTGGGCACAATACCGTTTAGGCGCCCCCACCCCCCCCATTCGATAACCATGTAATATTATATGTAAATTATAAAATTTGGCGCCCCTTTGTGAGTAGCGCCCGGGGCATGATGCCCCCTCTTTCCCCTCCCCCCTCACTACGCCACTGGGGGAAATCCTAGGCCGGTTGACCTAGTCAGCACTACCTAAGACTGCAGCGGCTCGTGAGTAGCTTCAATTTGTGTAGCTCTCTCTGAGTCTTAATTATTTATTCAGATCATGTTAAGAGCCAGTGAAAGAAATGTTTAAAAAGTACATAAAAAAAAGTTATGTGACAGGACTGTGCTGTGTAGAGAGATGATTCTGTTGTTACAACAGTGTTGTGATTGACAAATACCAATAGAATGCCAAAATACTACATAATTAATAGCACACGTGACTCTATCATATAGATATCATAACGAGTTTAGGTAATTTATCGAAGTTACTCGTTGCGGTGAACCATTCTCTCAATGGTGGGTTGAGGGAGACAACTTTCTTTTTATTTTAAACTTTGATGCGGAGTAATCGTTCTTGGTAATGCTGTACAGTTTGCGTAATTTTTTTTTTTTGCCAAGTATCTGATGCTACAGTTTAAATGGTGGTTATCTGTCACCCTGTCACGTTATTATTAATTCAGCAGGAGGAACTCAATACCCGGTCACACTCAGCGACATTAAGTTTGCATTGTTAGACAATAATTACAAATATAGAAATAGAATTCAGTTTCAGGGTTAATAATCCATGGATGTGTGGTGGATTTTTTTCCTCCGTGTGATGCAGGCCTACAACGAGACATGGTGATGATTGTCCCTGTGAGGATTGTTAATAGGGAAGTCGCACGTATTGGAACACAACTGTATTATAGAACCCTATACCAGCTGTATTATAGCACCCTACACCAACTGTATTAAAGCACCCTACACCAACTGTATTATAGCACCCTACACCTACTGTATTATAGCACCCTATACCAACTGTATAATAGCACCCTACACCTACTGTATTATAGCACCCTACACCAACTGTGTTATAGCACCCTACACCAACTGTATTATAGCACCCTACACCAACTGTATTATAGCACCCTACACCAACTGTATTATAGCACCCTACACCAACTGTATTATAGCCCCCTACACCAACTGTATTATAGCACCCTACACCAACTGTATTATAGAACCCTACACCAACTGTATTATAGCACCCTACACCAACTGTATTATAGCACCCTACACCAACTGTATTATAGCACCCTACACCAACTGTATTTTTAATAGCTTGTATGCTCATTGTTTTATTTAGCTCATTCTTGCATGTCGACTAAAGGTACGAAACTATCAGGAGACAATATTATGCAAGACTTACGCTGTATTTTAAGCAATCGCATGGTAATATACTGTACCTAATGTTGCCTGGTAATATATTGTACCTAATGTTGCCTGGTAATATACTGAACCTAATGTTGCCTGGAAATATACTGTACCTAATGTGCCTGGTAATATACTGTAGCTAATGTTGCCTAGTAATACACTGTACCTAATGTTGCCTGGTAATTTACTTTACCTAATGTTGCCTGGAAATAAACTGTACTTAATGTTGCCTGGTAATATACCGTACCCTATGTTACCTGGTAATATACTGTACCAAATTTTGCCTGGTAATATACTGTACCTAATGTTGCCTGGTAATGCACTGTACCTTATGTTGCCTGGTAATATACTGTACCCAATGTTACATAATTTGATCATTAAAATTCAAAACAAAATGTATAATATCAACCTACAACGTGACGAAAACAAATGAAACTAATAAATCAAGGATCTTAGCATATCATGTAAACTATATACATATAAAACAGAGTAAGGTTGTAGGAATAGAAATAAAGGTTATAGAAAGACACTTAGCTTTTCAATTACGGCCAATATAGTAATGATGGTTTTAGACGCATACTTTGCTAATTCAAATGGGGGTTGAAAATAGTATTAATTAGGGAGAATAGCTTTTGAGAGACAAAATAATCAAAGAATTAATAGATAAAAAGATGGACAGACAGACATACATATTATACAGACATATTGACAGGTGAATAGATAAGATAGACAGACAGACATTAATTATATAGATAGACAGACCGACCTTTATATAGATACATTTTTTTTTGCTCACAATCGCATCTCCTATTACAATAAGATAAACGATTTCTTCTCCGGATGTTTTATCGTGCGGCTGCTCTGTTGTTGTTGTTTTTTTTTTTGTTTGATTTGGTTTTAACGATTTAAAAAAAAAAAATTCTGAAATTACATAAACTGAGTTCTCTCTCTCTCTCTCTCTCTCTCTCTCTCTCTCTCTCTCACTCACTCTCTCTGTGTGTGTGTTTAAGAGAGACAGAGATAGAAAGTGTGAGAGAGACACATGATGAGCCATATTCCAAGATGAATTCATTCTGCTGTTACACGCTAAAAAGTGTAGATTTTATAATCTCAACCCGCACCCATCTGTCCCCCTACCCCCGCCCTTCCATCCTCATACACGCATCAGTCATCATAAAACACTTGACCTAATTTATCTGTGTTTTGTTTATTATGTTCTTGGTTGTTTTCTTTTTTATTAAAAAAAAACGATATTTTTATAGCCATAAACAAGCATCTGTGTGCGTGTGGGGGGGGGGTGCGCGCGCGTAGGTTTTACATTTAGTAAATAGTTTTTATTGATAAAGTTTTACATTTGGTAAATAGCTTTCATTGAGAATTTGTTTTACAATTTAATATATAGTTTATATTGAGAAAGTTTTACAATTTAGTATATAGTTTATATTGAGAAAGTTTTACATTTATTTATTCAAATCTTATCTTAACTAAGTAGCTGTTTTTTTTCCCCCATTTCATTTGCTAGTTTACTGGAGGAAAAATACGTTGTTGTTTTTTTTTTTAATTAGTAAATAGTTAAATAATGTCTAACATTTTGTTGAGTTAGTTCATAAATCGCGTACATTTTGTAAACTAGACTAAACAAGCTGGTGACACTTCTAAACGACGCTCGGTATGGCGCATCAAAAATGTATGTTTATGGTCATAAGTCGATGGGACTTAACTCCCTTTAGCAGTTGTTTTATTTATTTATTTTTATTTTGTTCACTTAAAAATCATTGAAGCTTAAAGCTAAACCTTTTTTTTTTCTGTGGGCCATTATTGTCTGCCAAAAACATTTGGAGGGCCAAAAATATAACTTTTATATATGTATGTATATAATGAGATGTTATTTTATTAAACTTGTGGGGGGGGGGCCAAAAATTATCATAAAGGGCTAAATTTGGCACGCGGGCCATTATTTTAGCATCGCTGCTTTAAGTCAATGTTTAGTTCCAAGTTTTGAGATATATATATGGCGGTCGCGTGACCTAGATTTTTTGAACGAGGGCGAAAAAACAAAGGACTTTTACATCACTGCAGAAGAAGAATACAAATATACAGACAGACCCATGGGTTTACTTTGTGCATCTCATTTATTTCATGCTTACGTTGAATCAAAAACACAGAAAGACATGTGCGCACACACATGCGCACACACACACGCGCACACACAAATGCTCGCACACACACACATGCGAACACACATGCGCACAAACGCATGCGCAAGCACACACACGCATGCGCGTGCACACACACACGCGCGCAGATATACAGAGACGTATTCTGTAACAAAAATCTATCTCAATAATTCTGTTTCCATTCAAACTCAACGTCTGTCTCAATCTATCAAGTCTGTCTGTGCCTGGTCAACCCATCTTTTCTTTCTCTTGCATGTCTCGACTCTCCACCCACCCACCCCCACCTCCCACCCCCATCCCACCATTAAATATTACTTTTATCCCAGACATTAATGTTGTTTTTTGTTCTGATTTTTCTTTTTTCTTCTATTTATTTACATCTACAACTTTTTCAACAAAAAAAAAATCTTAAGCTTTTTCTAGTCAATCAGTTTACAGAAAACAGCTGTCAAGTCATTCTTCATACATCCACACAACAAAGACTGGACAATGACTTGAAATGATCCAAAATTTATCACAGTTGATAGCGTTGAAAAAAACCGTAACATTTGGTGTTTTTTTTTTTAAAATAGCGCCTCTTTAAGTTTTTCTCAACTGTTGACATTTTATAGAAACAGAGATCCATTCTGTGCCTTGACATGTTGGTAGACCTGGCTTTTGTTTTGTTTTTACTATTGTTTGGCCGATTGATATAAATAAATAAATATATATTTAACCACAGACTTTCACTCCATTCGCCAGACACTCTTCTTCATATTACAGAGATTTGATTTCAGTAGACATCATTAGTGATTTATATAGGTCACGTTTGGGTCAACACACTTTATTTCGATGCGATGATCTAAATTTACCATTAACGTCTTGATTTTTTTTGGGGGGTGGGCCCCGGGGGGGGGTTCAATATTTCAGTTCAAATATTGCACATTTTTAAATACCAAAAGCTGTCCATTTTAGACATGAATGTCAAACATTTCAGACATTTTTGTTTCAGTTGTTTTTATGTCTGGGATTTTCATGTCACATAGGATGTAATATTTTGATTGTCATGTAACAGCTGATGTTATATTTTGATTGTTATGTAACAGCGGATGTTATATTTTGATTGTCATGTAACAGTTGATGTTATATTTTAATTGTAATGTCACAAATGTTATGCGTTGATTACTGTCGTTAGTTCGAACTATTTCCCCATGAGGTCTCACAAAATGTTATGTTCATCACGGGCATCGTTATGAGGAGGCACTGGGATTCCAGAATTGTATGGGTTAAAGTTTAAGTAATTACTTGCAGGTATTTTCTGGATAATTACTCGGGGGAAAAGTTGGCAGCCCTGCTTCCAATACATATACATTCATGACGTATAGCTAAAAGGAAAACACGCTTACATATAATCAAACCAGTAGCAACTTCTTGGGGTGACCAATAGGGAAACCATCACAGGCACTTGAAGTCGGCACTTTGATGGAAGATTCTGTGATCAGTGGCGTATGAAGGGTACTGCGGTTTATGTGGCCTCGCAGGGCGCCGAACTAGGGAGGGGCGCCAGAAGAAACATCAAATATGTGTGCCCCTTTTCATATCAGCAGGATGACGCTAAATATGGTAATTGGCACAGGGCGCCACATTAGCTGGCTACGGCTATGTCTGTGATGCGGGGTATAAATGACTCTCACGGCTCTTGGCCCTACTTAATGCTTTCGCCCCTGGGACCTGGGATATAATGCTATGCCCGACTATGCCTAATTCTGCCCCAAATATATAACCATTTAGGACATGGTCCCTTTGTTAACTTGAAGAAAGCGAAATGAGACGCTTCAAACTGTCTTACTGACGAGTACATTTTGTTAACATCAGAAAACGTATTACCTAGTGTTTGCCTTTAAACATGTACCTGTTGTTGATATTAGCAGCATCCGGCCCGTGGGCTGAATTAGGCTCGTTATGCCGGTTAATCCGACTCGCGTCCTGCTCACTTCCGCTTGTTCACATCAATGGTAAGTAATGAAGTTTACGTTTAATTTAAAGTAGTTCATACAAATACACAATTCATGTTAAAATAGACTGGCCCTTCGGTGGCCCACGATTCATAAAGTTTGCCCATCCATGATCGCTAATTCACCATTTATTATTAGAGAAACTATCAACACACAATCACACAAACTGATTGCTAATTCACCATTCATTGTTAGAGAAACTATCAACACACAATCACACAAACTGATCAGACTACATGCAAATCGGATAAAAACAATTTTCAGATTTTGAAAAGTGCAATGTGGAGATAACAAAACTATAATTCACAAAGGCTGTTTTTCCTTGATGGAACTCTTCTTTTATGAAATAAATACAATACTACGTATGTCTAGACACACAACACACACACACACACGCACACACCAACAACAATAACAACATCAGGCATTGGCATTTCAAAATGTGGGGGAACAACGTAACTGATCTATAAGAATATATTTATCACGATATTGATTCAACGTCTGCATGTTGACCACTGGTCATCTCATTGAAAATCTGCACACAATTTCATCACAGAGTTGTATCGTCTTGTATCGTCTCGAGGTCTGTCTTCAGAGCCGAATTAAAGTTACTGTAGGCTTGTTGCACACAAAAAAAAATCTGAATATTGTGAAAGAATAGACGAATCATATGATGTGAGATAGACTGATAAATGAGGGACGATTTTTGTTAGGGACCGATTTTGGTGTTCAGGCCCTAATGATTAATTCATCCCCGTCTGTATTCTAAGATTATTACACCAACTAGCTGTATCCTGCAAAACCTTTGCATAGAATTATATTTCCTTATGCTTGATCCGTAGGCTGGGTTATTTTTTTGGTTTCGGGCAGATCCGATATTTTCATGATTGTATTTTAAACTGGGATACTGTTGTATTAATTCTTTACTTTCGATTTAACGCAGAACCCAAATCGCTATTATTTTATTAGATGTTACCACATTTTGTATGATCATGTGTTTTTACGTGTGAGTGTGTGTGTCTGTGTGAGAGTATGTGTGTGTCAGCTGATTGCTTTTCGTCATTACAAAATAAAAATAAATAATGAGCGATAATGTTTACAAAGCTTTATGACGAAGTCGATAGTGAAGTCGTCTCGCATGCTTAGGGTGCAGGGTTCAATCCAAAAAAAATATTCGCCGCTGACTTGGAGAGGAGATGGGCGCCGCAAAGTTTATAAGCCCCCCCCCCCCACAGAGATGGCGTTTGAAAGCACAACATCTGTTGATGTGTCAATTAGCCCCCCCCCCCCCGTTCCAACGACCACATCGGTTAAGGCAATTTTAAATAAAAACTAAACAAAAAAAAATTACAACTATGATGGTTTACGACTCGTTTGTGGCTTTTAAAAAATTTACAATACTCTGTTGCACTTGAGCCATCAAAATGTTTCCAATTAAGGAGCATAGAAACAAAATGATGAAATGATCGATTGAATTAGTATATCACTTGTTCCAAAAAAAAAAAACAAGATGATCACGTTATATAGCTTCTTGCTTAGTACTGCATTTACTATTTATTATTTACCAAGGAAAGCCAAGCGGTAATGAATAACGAAATTGATCGAATGCAATGTTTATATTGACGAGCAATTGGTAATCAGGGCTGTTCTAATGGATAGCAAACTAGTTGACCATTCCCAAAGGGTCACTGCGAGAGGAAGACAACCTGAAAAAACTTGTCAGTGGCCCCAAGCCTTGAGGAGAAAACAAAGTTTGGCAAAAGGATGCCGAAAGAGCCCCAAGTTTTAGTCTTTCAGAGGCCCCCAGAATACCTGACAGCATAATTTAAGAGCTTGGTTATGATATTCTATCTTTCTACGCCACCTCGACCCCTAAATTTTTCATACTTTTAAAAAGCTTAATCGCTTAGGATACAAACAATCAGATTCTAAAAATAGATGCACTTAAATTGTTCACAATAATATTTGATATGTATCTGGAGAATACGATGTGACGTAGAAACGAAACGTCATACACAAAAATTAATAATCGAAGAGGTAAAAAATAAATAGAGAAATGTCTAGCAAACCAATAGTCTTGTCTTGTTTTGTTTTTTCCGTACAAAATATTGTTGTAAATATTTTGCAATCAATATGACATTTATCTGAATGGTTGATCCTAAATTCACAGCTATTTTAGTTGTCCATAATAAATTAACTCAAAAATAGTTTATATCAAAGCCAGCTATATCATTTCTGTGGTATTGACATTTATAATAAAGGAGGAAAAAATAACGAAATTGAAGCCAATCCAATATTTAATGAGAATAAAAGATATTTATATGAATGTTAACCGAATATTTTATTCGTGGGGAAAAACAAAGTGTTGAATATATCTAGGTTTCGGTTAAAAATTATTTCTAGTTCTAAAATAAAATGTTAAAAAAAAGCCGAATTTCAAAAAAATCTTTATATTGGAGAAAAGTGATCCTGCAGTTCAAGGCCGTTCTTAGGATTTTGGGAGCCTGGGGCACAAAATGTAATATGAGAAAAATACATGTCGGGCTCCTACATGATTGGAATTTGTACTGGAAGATGGCCGAATGACAGTGATGGCCCTGTGACAGAGATGGCCTATGACAGTGATGGTCCTATGACAGAGATGGCCCTAAGATACTGATGGCTCTATGAAAGTGATGGCCCTATGACAGAGATGGCCCTATGACACAGATGGCCCTATGGCAGTGATGGCTCTATGACAGTGATGGCCCTATGACAGAGATGGCCCTATGATACTGATGGCTATATGACAGTGATGGCCCTATGACAGAGATGGCCCTATGATACTGATGGCTCTATGACAGGGATGGCCCTATGACAGGGATGGCCCTATGACAGGGATGGCCCTATGAAAGTGATGGCTCTATGAAAGTGATCGCCCTATGATAATGATGGCCCTAAAACAGTAATGGCCCTAAGAAAGTGATCGTCCTATGATACTGTTGGCACTATGAAAGTGATGGCCCTATGATACTGATGACCCCAATGATACTGATGGCTCTATGACAGTGATGGCCCTATGACAGTCATGGCCCTATGAAATTGATCGCCCTATGATACTGATGGCCCTATGAAAGTGAGGCCTCTTTAAGGTCACCTAGCCTGTCTATCAGATCGGCCAGCTCTGCTAAGGTTAACTCCGGGTCAAAGAGTTCAGCTCGACTCAACGGCGGCTTTGTGGATGGAGGGAATAGAGCTAATTCCCCTTGATCACGAGCCAGGGTGCTGGGTGCACGATTTATACTATACACTTACTGCTCTCGACCATCAGTTTATACCCTGCATTTATGGAGACTCCATGCAGTCATGTTTATGGTTGTTGTTGTTTTGATTTTTAGAGCATTTTCGAAAAAAAATGCTCTATTGTCCCCGTTTTGTCTGTCTGTCCGTCATCACCCTAGATCTCAACAACCATAAGTCCTAGACCCATGATGTATATATCATTTTGTAGGTCTTGGCCTGCCAAGAAATGACTTTTTTCCATTTCGCGATCTGACCTCTGAGGGCCGTAAAAGGGGCCTTAGAAAGTACCGTTTTTTACTTTATAAGCTATATTAATAAAGGAGCGCCTTATATCTCAGCAACCATAAGTCCTAGACCCATGATGTATTTATCATTTTGTAGGTCTTGGCCTGCCATGTGTACATCAAAAGTCCATTTCTCGATAGGACCTCTGAGGGCTGGGCATCAGGGCTCCTAAGGGGCTTATATATCTCTATACTTATAAGACGTATTTGTTGTCTGTCTGCCTGTCTGTCTGATCCCTTATAACTCAAGATCCAGACAACCAAAAAACGTGAAATTCGTTACACATACACATAATTACATTGGGAAGGTTATAGAACAGGTTTCGTTTCATATGGATGAGTAGTTTAATTGTAATTAATTTTTTTTTATTTTAGTTTTTTACTATATTAAAGTAATCTCGACGGCGCCATAAATAAAATTCCTCTGTGAAGTCATTTCCCGATGATCGAATAGAACTTGCGCGCTGGTGCTGTATTGTGCCTTTGTGCTGCAAAGAATTGTTGATGTTTTTTCATGCTTCCCTATTTGTACAGTTTGAGAAAGTTAAAGGAATGAAAAAGGATTTTAGAAGAAGTGTGAAGCCATAATAATAAGTATTTATATATATATATATATATAGAGAGAGAGAGAGAGAGAGGGAGGGAGGGAGGGAGGGAGAGATAAAGAGAGAGAGAGGGGGCAGGGGGAGAGAGGGAGGGAGGGGGAGAGAGGAAAGGAGGGTAGGAGGGATGGGGGGGAGAGAGGGAAGGGAAGAGGGGAGATGGGGAGAGGGAGGGTGGGGGAGGTAGAGAAATGTGAGAGAGAGGGAGTGAGAGGGAGGGAGAAGGAGGGAGGGAGAAAGAAGGGGGAAGGGAAAGGGAGGGAGAGGGAGGGAGGGAGAGAGAGGAAGGGAGAGAGGGGGTAGGGGAGAAAACAGAAGATAAACAGAAAACCTTATTTTAAACCCGGGCAAAGCCGGGTACTTGCAACTAGTATATATATATATATATATATATATATATATATATATATATATATATACTTATAAGACGCATTTGTTGTCTGTCTGTCTGTCTCTCTGTCTGTTCCCTTATAACTCAAGATCCAGACAAACAAATAACGTGAAATTCGTTACACATAATTACATGGGGAAGGTTATAGGACAGGTTTCGTTTCATCTCGATGGGTAGTTTAATAGTAATTAATTTTTTTTTATTTTAGTATTTTACTATATTAAAGTAATCTCGACGGCGCCATAAATAAAATTCCTCTGTGATGTCATTTCCCGATGATCGAATAGAACTTGCGCGCTGGTGCTGTACTGTGCCTTTGTGATGCAAAGAATTGTTGTTTTTTCATGCTCTCTGATTTGTACAGTTTTAGGAAGGTAAAGGAATGAAGAAGGATTTTAGAAGAAGTGTGAAGCCATAATAATAAGTATATATATATATATATATATATATATATATATATATAGAGAGAGAGAGAGAGAGAGAGAGAGAGAGAGAGAGGGGAGGGAGAGAGAGAAAAAAGAGAGAGAGATAAATAGAGAGAGAGGGGTGCAGGGGGAGAGAGGAAAGGAGGGTAGGAGGGAGGGAGGGGGAGGGGGAGAGAGGGAGGGAGGGGGGATGGACAGGGGGAGAAAAGGAGGGAGAGAGGGAGGAGATGGGAGGGAGGGAGCAGGGGGGAGAGGGAGAGAGAGAAAGGAAGGGAGGAGAGAGAGGGGGTAGGGAGGGAGAGAGGGGGAGGGAGGGAGAGAGAGGGTGGGAGAGAGGGAGGGAGAGAGATAAAGAGTAAGGAGGGCAGGGAGGGAGAGAGAGGAAAGGGGGGAGGGAGGAAGGGGGAGAGAGATGGGGGAGAGAGAGAGAGAGAGGGGAGGGAGGGAGAGAGAGGGTGGGAGAGAGGGAGGGAGTGAGATAAAGAGTGAGGGGGGCAGGGAGGGAGAGAGGAAAGGAGGGAGGGAGGAAGGGGGAGAGAGGGGGAGGGAGAGAGGTGGAAAGGGGAGGGAGGGAGAAAGGAGGGAGAGAGGGGGTTAGGGAGGGAGAGAGAGGGGGAGGGAAGGAGAGAGGGAGAGGATGGGAGAAATGGGAGGAAGAGATAAAGAGAAAGAGGGGTTAGGGAGGGAGAGAGAGGGGAGGGAAGGAGAGAGGGAGAGGATGGGAGAAATGGGAGGAAGAGATAAAGAGAAAGAGGGGTTAGGGAGGGAGAGAGAGGGGAGGGAAGGAGGGAGGGGGATGGACGGGGGTAGAGAAGGAGGGGGAGAGGGGTAGAAAGGGAGATGGGAGAGGGACGGAGAGAGATGGGAGAGAGGGAGGGAGAGGGAGGGAGGGAGAAAGGGAGGGAGGGAAAGGGAGAGAGGGGGAGGGAGAGAGGGAGAGAGAGAGGAAGGGAGAGAGGGGGTAGGGAGAAAACAGAAGGTAAACAGAAAACCTTATTTTAAACCCGGGCAAAGCCGGGTACTTGCAACTAGTTATATATTTGGCCCCATTCTACACCTTGTACGTTCAATAACCCATTCATTTGGTGCGAAATACTGCAGCACGTAGTTTCACCAAGATTTATTAAGAAACTCATCAAATGAAATAGTAAGCTTGTGTTCTGAGTTTAATTGAAAGTATCAGAGCTATGCAACAATTGACGGAGTTTTCGGACGATTAAATGACTACAATTTCGAATGTTTTCAATTATGAGTCCTATTTCAGTAACCCCAAACCACTTGTAGTTAGATTTAAGAGAAAATATTTTTTTTTTCAAATATAAAGAAACGTCTTTATAATATTTTTTTCAGATATATGCATTACACAATTGAGTTTATAAACATTTCCAAAATATACAAATATTTACTGAAAGCTAACAAACGTACTGATACATAACACGAAAATGCGCTAACACGCGTTGTGTCCAGAATGGAACAGGCTTAATTGCTTGTTTGTTTTTGCTCTGCTAAGGTGGGCATTTGAAAAATTTCAAAGTAATTTCAGTGTCCTTCACGTTATCACAATTCCTATGTTAAATTATAATGTAATTCTTTATTTAGAACCTTAAATGATTTGGCAATAGTTCTTAGAACATATCAAACACACGCAATGGTTCTTACATCTAGAATACTTCATATATTGGCGATAGTTCAGACTTAATAGAAATCTTATAGTTCTTACAATTAGAATACCTCATGCACACATGCACGTAGTATAAAAAAGGCTAACGATAAATAACAAAAAATAAATCATGTGTGTGTAATGCGGGTATTTCTCAAGTGTAACCAATCCAGCAAAGTAATCTAAAACAATAACATCCGTTTTTCTTAGTAAAAAAAAATGATCGAAGGCGTATATCTCCAGTGTTTACCACAGAAGCCAGTTTTTGATTAGCTCCACTTCTTTCATTCTTTAATTTATCTTAAGTTTAAATATTCGCCTCTCTCCACCGCCTACCTCTACCTCCCCACACACACACACACACACACAGTTTGCCAAGAATGGGCAATGTTTGTAAAATGTTTGACTGACATATCTTGAACAACCTGTCAAAAGGTTAAATATGTGTTCAACAGATAATCTGGGTAAGTTACAAGAAAATTACAGGAGCGTTAGAGTAAAATTGTAAACAAATTACTCCAGTTACATTATTGAAAAGAATATCAGTGACGGAGGGGGTAGGGGGTGACTATCGCAATCAGTTGGTTGCTGGCTGGCTCGGTACAATTCATTGGAATCGAATCTCAGAAACGGTTGGTTCAACTTCTACTGTGAGTGTGACGGGTGGTCGTTTGATAATACGTTCGATCTTGTGTGAGGACCAATGGATTGTTCATGTCATGGTTAAAGTCCCCAGGGGACGGGTGGTCGAGTGGTGTAGAGCGCTTGACTGTCGACCGGAGGGTTCCGGGTTCGAATCTCAGTGAGAACCTTGGAACTTTTTCAGGTCCTGGTGAAAGTCCCCAAGTCCACCCAGCTTTAAATGGGTAACTTACTTTAAGTTGAGGGAGTAAAGTCGGCTGGGCGAGGTTTCTGAAACAGATGAATTGTACACTTCATCTGCTCCGATTAGCCCTTTTGAGCTTAATTAAGGGAACTTAACTTTTTTAAAGTCCCCGCTATGTCCCCCGTAGTGCCTCCATGGCCTTTGAAAGAAGGGCATTGCCAAAAAAAACTGTATAGGATCTAAGGTATTTCATCTCATCCTTACAGGGACTTCTCACACACACTTCTACTGTGAGCCCTATATGTGTGATGTGGGTTACGGGTACATGAACCGGCAAGTCATGTCGCATACATTATATCCCCCGTGGTGCCTCCATAATTATAGCACTCTCAGCTATGCTGTTGAGGAAAGAAGATGCACAACAAAAAACGTTCCATTGGTGGGTTTGTAGGCCTAAGGAAACAAGCATGTCTTTAATAATAAAAAAAATCTTAGAGATGCCAGCGACTTCTCCCACCACGTTGATTGACAAGCCATGTACCTAGTGGAAGAGACTGGCGTGACAGAAGGTGGTGCTCAGTCCGGGTCTCATTTGCGGAGTTTGACCCAAACGTTTGATTTCACTTACAAGAAGGTAAACTAGAATCTGCACCACAGGGTTGCATCGGAAAGGGGGGCGGGGGCGAACCGATTTATCATACGGTCCTGGCGGTTCCTCCATCCCTCAACCCTAGGATGTTCCTAGCATCGTTGATGTAATATCCATCGATACCTTAACTGGTAGGAAGTTCTATTCAAGAGTCTGTTATAAAAAAAAGAACATACCTCTCATTGCGCTGTTATGGCATATTGTTATATATGTGTGTTATTTTGTGTGTGTTTGTGTGAGTGTGTGTGTATGTGTATGTTTGTGTCTGTGTATGCCTGAATGTGTATGTCTGTTGCCCTTTTCTCAGCCATAAATTAAAATATAATTTAATTCCAAAAAAAATATTGATTTAATTTGCATCTACATCTGGTGTCGTATTTGAAGATTTCAGATTAAAAATATTTTATACAGCTTGGGGAAAGAGTATTTTGTTATGCATTTCCTAAATTTGAACACTATTTATATTTGTGCGTGGGTAAGGGGGGGGGGTGGCTAAAATTGCCAAGAAAACCAGAAGTCGGCCAGACGAGGTTAAAAGGTAACTAAATCTTTTTTATTTAATTTTAGCGGCTCGTATCATAGCCACACCCAATATCAGCAAGATGACGTGTATTGGAATCAGTATCTCCGTACCCCATGACAATGAGCCTCCATTTCTTTTAAGGAGTGTATCCATCTCTCTGACAATGTGTCTCGATCTCTCTGAACAGGGGGCCTTACGAATTGCGGTACCCAATTTAACGGATGCTTGCTTGGCCCCTCTTCTAATTTTTTTTTTTTTTTTACAATAGCAACTATTGTTATTAATGCTAAATGTAAATTGCGGAGTCTCTGCCAGGCGTGGGGCCCAATTTGGAGCAATCGGTCAAATCGGCCTAAGGTCGACCCTGTCTCTGACTATACTCTCTCTCTCTCTCTCTCTCTCTCTCTCTCTCTCTCTCTCTCTCTCTCTCTAAAAAGTAAACAATAGTATACATATACATGATCATAGAATTTAGTACAAGATCATTCGCAACCTTTTTTTTTGTACCGGGCCCCGGCGGCCCAGCCAGTAAGTACCACTAGGCCTTTATCTCTTTAGTAGGCCCAACAATTTGTTTATCTCTTCAATGGCTGACACTGTATCTATTTGTCTTCCCAGATTTAATGACATGACAGACACTCAAACCTCTTCCTATAGAGTTTACTCTTGACCCAGATTTGATTTTCAAACCAAATACATTTTGCAGATTAGTTTTTTTTGTAAATCCCTGGCTAATATGTACACGACGTAGTAACACTGAAGGTTCAAACATAGGGTACATAGTGTAAGCGTGTGTGTGTGTGTGGTGGTGTGTTGCGTGGGAGGAGGTCTGTGTGCCGTGTGTTGTTTTTTTTTTTCAAGTTTAAGAATGTTCTTAGAATCTAAGTAAATAGCCCATGGAAACTTTCATATATCAAATGTCACATGACTTCCCTCCCCTCTCAAAGGGAAAACTCTTTACAGATGATGTGTAGATGTCAGGCGTCTTAAATCGTTAGATATACCAGACGTCTGTTAATTGTTAAGTGTAAATGTCAGATGTCTTATAGCATGATATTTAGATGTCAGACTAAAGCGTGACGTGCAGATGTCAAACACCTTTAAGGCTAGAGATTGGAGGACGATAATTAGATCTGTATGTTAGTAGGTAGGTTGATTGGTGAATAGGTGTGTTGGTATGTTAGTAGGTAGGTTGATTGGTGGATAGGTGTGTTGGTATGTTAGTAGGTAGGTTGATTGGTGGATAGGTGTGTTGGTATGTTAGTAGGTAGGTTGATTGGTGGATAGGTGTGTTGGTATGTTAGTAGGTAGGTTGATTGGTGAATAGGTGTGTTGGTATGTAAGTAGGTAGGTTGATTGGTGAATAGGTGTGTTGGTATGTAAGTAGGTAGGCTGATTGGTGAATAGGTGTGTTGGTATGTAAGTAGGTAGGTTGATTGGTGAATAGGTGTGTCGGTATGTAAGTAGGCAGGTTGATTGGTGAATAGGTGTGTTGGTATGTAAGTAGGTAGGTTGATTGGTGAATAGGTGTGTTGGTATGTAAGTAGGTAGGTTGATTGGTGGTCAGGTGTGTTGGTATGTAAGTAGGTAGGTTGTTTGGTGGTCAGTTGGGTATGTATGTAAGTAGGTAGGTTGATTGGTGGACAGTTGGGTATGTATGTAAGTAGGTAGGTTGATTGGTGGACAGTTGGGTATGTAAGTAGGTAGGTTGATTGGTTGACAGTTGGGTATGTATGTAAGTAGGTAGGTTGATTGGTGGATAGGTGTGTTGGTATGTAAGTAGGTAGGTTGATTGGTGAATAGGTGTGTTAGTATGTAAGTAGGTATGTTGATTGGTGGACAGGTGGGTATGTATGTACGTACGTAATTTGATTGGTGGGCAGGTGTGTTAGTATGTAAGTAGGTAAGTTGATTAGTGGACAGGTGGGTGTGTATGTAAGTAGGTAGGTTGATTAGTGGACAGGTGTGTTAGTATGTAAGTAGGTAGGTTGATTGGCGGACAGTTGGGTATTTATGTAAGTAGGTAGGTTGATTGGTGGGCAGGTGTGTTAGTATGTAAGTAGGTAGGTTGATAGGCGGACAGGTGGGTATGTATGTAAGTAGGTAGGTTGATAGGCGGACAGGTTGGTATGTATGTAAGTAGGTAGGTTGATAGGCGGACAGGTGGGTATGTATGTAAGTAGGTAGGATGATAGGTGGACATGTGGGTATGTATGTAAGTAGGTAGGTTGATTGGCGGACAGGTGGGTATGTATGTTATTGAGGACCAAACGGAATTTTCAGGTCGTGATTTAAAGTCCTTGCTACATCTCCCGTGGTGCCTGCCTCCAGTACCATAGTACTATCGTGAAGTGATAGTGATGTAAGCAGGGCATTAGAAAAAAAAAAGCCCCATTGGAGGTTTGTCTCATCCTTATAGGGACTTTACACACAATACAGACCTATATACACTAAACTCAACATTCAGCTCTAACAACAGCATTATCCCAGCATTGTCCTAGCATTATCCCGACATTGTCCTTCGACTTTGGTGTCCAACATGTAATACACGTGACGCAATGGATATCTAAATGTGAAGCTTGGCCTGCTTTAATTTTTTAATCCATAATTTGATGTAAGTAAATCATTCATTCCTAATGGGTCATCTTTTCAGAAAACATCGTTGAGATGACGTCATCAGAATATGTCTTTTTTGTTTCATAGTGTTAAACTCAGATATTTTTTTATAAGCTTTTGTTTCAATAACTATGGGATCGTGTTAGTGTTCTCAGATCCGGTAACTCTCTATTGGGCCTTTTAGAAATTAGTGAGAAAGGTCAAATTTAGTCAATGAGTAAATTCTAAATGAGAATACAAGATTTTAATAATTTCGAGTAAATGATGCAACATTTTGTAGAATTACAATGAGAATTACTTTTTTTTTAAATAATTCTCATATGGGGGCGTAACTCGTTTGAGTTTATCTGGTGAAAAAAAAAATACGAACCATAGAACCGCCGCATTAATGGACGAAAAAGTTCAACAATTTTTTTTAGCCTTACATTGACTTGCCAAATTAATTTAATTATATTAAACGAAGCAAAAAAGATTCTAAATTTAATTATTTCCAAACTAAAAAGTATAATATGCGTTGTAGAGTGCTCGACTGTCCACCTGGGGGGGGGGGTCCCGGGTTCGAACCTCAATGAGACCCTTGGGATTTTTTCAGGGCCTGGAGTAAATCCCCAGGTCCACCCAGCTTTAAATGGGTACCTGACTTTAAGTTCGGGGAGTTAAGGCGGCTGGGCGTTGCGCTAACCACACAATCCCTTCATATGACGAGGTTACTGAAACAGATGAACTCTACACTTCATCTGGCCCCGATGAGCCCTAATGTGCTTAACGGAACTTTTTTTTTTAATTAGAGCTGTATAAATATATTTTTCCTTTTCAACTTGTCCCTTCAACGTACACGCTATATATTTAAAACAATTATTGTGTGTTCATATTTTTATTGACACCATCTTTGCAATCTTAAAAGAATGATTTCAAATATTTGTATTTATCCCAACGACAACCGATATTTCAAATGAATATCTCCCTCTACAGCTTACCAATCTCAACGCCTGGCAGCCCTGTAGCCAAGGGGGGGGGACTGGGGGCCGTGCCCCCCTCCCGCTAGCTATGGAGTGCCCCCCGTTTAAAAAAGAAGAAAAAGAGGAAAAAATAAAGAAAAAGTAAAGGTGCCCCCTTGCTGGTTATTGGTGCCTCCCTGCTTACTTTGACCTGGCTACGGACCTGCCGCCTGGCATGCAGCTCAGATACTCCATACCACCCCTCGAACCCCCCCCCCTACTTCCACCAATCCACCTGACGCCGTGCGATTCAGCAGTCACGTGAACAATTCAGAAGATTCCCGTAAATCGCCTGGAGTGTTCAATGTTTTGTTTCTGATATTTTTTTCCTGTTGCGTATTTATACATTCTCTCTTTATTGAGACACCCCCCCCCCGGCCCATTCCTCCCCATTCACACTACATACATCTTACTGTCTAGATCAGTGATTCTCACAGTGTGGGTCTCACTAATATCTAATACCAGATACTTTCACTACCCAGAGGAGTGGCATTAACGTCATGGGGGCGAGGCGTGAGTATTGCCTGTCATTACACTTCAAGAAAAATTAATGATGTTTTTCGTGCTGCATACAATACACAAACAAACATAAAGTTATTTATTTCTTAAATAATAAAATTGACAACATATACAATTTATGTGTATATTCACACACACGCACACACACATACATATATATATATATATATATATATATATATATATATATATATAAGTGAATGTTATATATATATATATATATATATATATATATATATATATATACACTTATAGTTATTTTATTATAAATGATCATTCTAGCTTTATTCAATAAACAGTGTGCCATAAAATAGTATTATCTATAAATATGACTATAAACATCTAAAAATTTGTCTGAAAAACGTGTTGATAGCAATGAACACTAAGAAAAAGACCAAAAAGAAATAAAGACCACAGATACAACATGCAGTAGGAATTTCTACGTTTTCTCAGTTTCTAAGGCATTTCTCAATATCAAGTTCGGTTTCCGAGTTGGTCGATTTTAAAGACATTCATATTTCGAATTTTGGAGGGATTGTTATCCGCCCTGTCGGCTCTGTGTATAACTCCCCCCCCCTCCCTTCCCTTTCCCAATGAGCGTGTCTTTATATTTCTGATAACTGATATACAATTTCTCTCTCATAAATGGTATTGGTTTACTTTTAAATAATGAGATCTCATTTCTTAACCATGTCTGGGCCTCATTTTTTGGTTGGGCACTTTCTCGGGATGACGCTAACGGGATGAGGTCAAGGCTGCAGAGAAAAAGCTACCGGGTGTCTCAGTCATTGGCACCGGTGATATTATCCAGGTTTGTTGAGTCTGTGAGCCTCCATGACGTAGAGTTTAGTTGTTTTTTTTTTTGGTTGCTGGCTCTTATTTTTGTGATTACAGTCGAGCGATTTCACCCGATTTCATCAGATCTTAAACTGAGGGATAGTAAGTCTCTATTGTACAGGGGGGGAAGGGGGTGTCTAGATTGTAGAGTGGTCCTCAAATAATAAGTCTAGATTGTAGAGTGGTCCTCAAATAATGAGTCTAGATTGTAGAGTGGTCCTCAAATAATAAGTCTAGATTGTAGAGTGGTCCTCAAATAATATTTCTAGATGGTAGAGTTGTCCTCAATTTGCGAGTTCGACCTCTGGACACAAACAAGACTTGTGAGTCCAAACTAAACATTTTGCAGATTTAACATATCCTTACCCGCAAGGCACTTCATTATTTAAACGATTTGAAACTTTTTTTTAATCTAATAACAAACAGCGCGTATTAAAATCATTGGTGTGTTGTTGTTAATATTTTTAGTTTTTTTGGAGTAAATTGGATGTAAACGGCCTATTATTATAATTTATTATCGACAGTCAATTAAATAGAAAACTAAATACTAATTTATTTACTCTCATGGAATCCTTATCTCTATTCTACTACCAGGATCGCTTTTAAACAGTTTTCATTGGTTGAATTTTTTTTTTAAAAAAGAGGGGAAAGGGGGGGGGGGGGGAATAACGCTTGAGAGTTTAGGAGAAAATTGGCTGTTAGAAAATCTATTTATTCATTGGTCGCATTGTTTCTGTAGATGGTCAAAGGTTAAATCAAGACAACTAATAGGCACACACACACACACACACATACAAAAAAAAACCGGATAGTGTGGACAAGGGGCTGCTACCAGCTCGACAGCGATAAATAGCGCAAGGGGAGATAATGTCCGTTTAAACAATGGGAGAGAATTGTGTCGCGGAATGGGACGCGATTCATTCATTTTAATCCAGATCTGAAACTGGTTGTGTTTGCCGTGGCCATTACTAGGTGAAGACTAGAGGCTGTCCATGGGGTGGGGGTGGGGGGGGGGTGGGGGTCAGTCGCCGCGGGGAAAAAAACACAGTGTAAGCAGAGACCTCTGCAACCAGTATGCTAATGTAAGGGATTTATATTAGACATGGAGGAGTTACTTTATCTGTAGTTCCCTCTTCACATCATATTCCTTGCCTCTCTCTCTCCCTCTTAATCTCTCTCTATGTCTCTCTTTCTCTATCTCTCTCTCTTTTTCTCGCTTTCTCTTCCTCTCTTAATCTCTCTTTCTCTCTCTGTCTCTCTCTCTTAATCCCTCTCTCTCTCTCTTTCTCACTTTCTCTCTTTTTCTCATTCTCACTTTCTCTCTCTCTCTTTCACTCTCTCTCTCTCTCTCTCTCTCTCTCTCTCTCTCTGTCTTAAACATGCTGTGCCATTATCTCTTTCTCTCTCTCTCTCTCTCTCTCTCTCTCTCTCTCTCTCTCTCTGTCTTAAACATGCTGTGCCATTAACACATTTGAATCTCATATTCTAAACATATGCATTATAATCTTTTTATCGGAGTTTTAACTGAAGAGCTAATATGATAAGAGGAACAAACTCCTATTTTTTCCCGCCTCAACCAGAGGTCTTCGACCTTTTCGATTATTTGCATAACTTAAACTTATGACTCAACGCCCTTTGACATGCCAGATTCCCCCTTCTTGTTCTATTTTATTTTATTTTTTTTTAATAAGCCCTTAGAACAGTAGTTCTAAAGGTTTGGGATGTGGCACAACGCTGTATCCACACGACCTTATTTGAGGTGGTTCGCCAAAAAATCGATATCATTTCTTAACTCTTTTCTTTTTTTTTTCTTCCCGTGTAAGTAGAAAATAGGGGGGGGGGGGTCGTGATACCCAATCAATTTTCTTTGAGGGTCGGGAATCGTAAAAGTTTGAGAATCACTGCCCTAGAAGAAGGGTCTATGGTGGACCCGTATTTTACATTAAAAGACAACAAAATAACGTATTTAGAAAAAAAAACCCACCTAGATATTAACATTAACAAAAAAATATTTTGTTTGATTTAGTTTTTTTTTACTGCCATAATTGTCATACAAACAAACTGACAGCGTTCAAAATAAATATAAAGTGAGTCTTACCATTGACAGGTTTTTGTTTTTTGTAGTGCATTAGTTTCTTTTTTTTTATTTTTGGTTAGCTGTCAACATTTATAATTAGAATTACACGTCCGAAAGTTTCTTAGTGACGTTTTGCATTATTCGCGAAAGTAATTCGCCGCTATATAAAAAAAGTAAGTTATTTACAGCCTTAACTGTCACGATTGATAATTACCAACACACATATGGTGAATTAGAGTGACATGTTTATATATGCCAGTGCCACCTAAATAAACAGTGTGTTTGTCGTTTATATTTCACAAAAAAGGACATCTACTTACATAAACATATAGACATATAATAATGTTTTTCTCCATTCTTGTTTGAGCAGCAACAACTAGTAATTGAAATTCTAAATTGAAAACCAAAGCAAAAACAAAAAAGACCCACACACATAAACATACACACACTCACACACACAATTTTACACTTTAGAAGAAAAAGCAATGAGCTTGTAATGTCTGTCTGTCTCGTCGGAATAGATGAGATAAATTGTTGCTGAAATATGTTGATATTATGTCATTTCATTAGTCATGTCTGTGGATACCACACGACTGTATTAGTCATGTCTGTGGATACCACACGACTGTATTGGTCATGTCTGTGGGTACCACACGATTGTATTGGTCATGTCTGTGGGTACCACACGACTGTATTGGTCATGTCTGTGGATACCACACGACTGTATTGGTCATGTCTGTGGGTACCACACGATTGTATTGGTCATGTCTGTGGGTACCACACGACTGTATTGGTCATGTCTGTGGATACCACACGATTGTATTGGTCATGTCTGTGGGTACCACACGACTGTATTGGTCATGTCTGTGGATACCACACGACTGTATTGGTCATGTCTGTGGGTACCACACGATTGTATTGTCATGTCTGTGGATACCACACGACTGTATTGGTCATGTCTGTGGATACCACACGACTGTATTGGTCATGTCTGTGGGTACCACACGATTGTATTGGTCATGTCTGTGGGTACCACACGATTGTATTGTCATGTCTGTGGATACCACACGACTGTATTGGTCATGTCTGTGGATACCACACGACTGTATTGGTCATGTCTGTGGGTACCACACGATTGTATTGGTCATGTCTGTGGGTACCACACGACTGTATTGGTCATGTCTGTGGATACCACACGACTGTATTGGTCATGTCTGTGGGTACCACACGATTGTATTGGTCATGTCTGTGGGTACCACAGGATTGTATTGGTCATGTCTGCGGATACCACACGACTGTATTGGTCATGTCTGTGGGTACCACACGACTGTATTGGTCATGTCTGTGGGTACCACACGATTGTATTGGTCATGTCTGTGGGTACCACACGACTGTATTGGTTATGTCTGTGGATACCACACGATTGTATTGGTCATGTCTGTGGGTACCACACGATTGTATTGGTCATGTCTGTGGGTACCACACGATTGTATTGGTCATGTCTGTGGGTACCACACGACTGTATTGGTCATGTCTGTGGATACCACACGACTGTATTGGTCATGTCTGTGGATACCACACGACTGTATTGGTCATGTCTGTGGGTACAACACGATTGTATTGGTCATGTCTGTGGGTACCACACGATTGTATTGTCATGTCTGTGGATACCACACGACTGTATTGGTCATGTCTGTGGGTACCACACGATTGTATTGGTCATGTCTGTGGGTACCACATGATTGTATTGGTCATGTCTGTGGGTACCACACGATTGTATTGGTCATGTCTGTGGGTACCACACGATTGTATTGGTCATGTCTGTGGATACCACACGATTGTATTATGTCGAGGACGCCCCTTGCAAATATTGGGTCCCAATGATAACACCATTCTATTTAATGATGTATGTTTGTAATCACCACTGTATTAACGATGTATGTGGGTGTATCGCCACAGCATTCATCAGTGGGTACATCAACACTATATATAGGATGTGTGTGGGTACATCAACACTATATGCAGGATGTATGTGGGTACATCAACACTATATGCAGGATGTATGTGGGTACATCAACACTGTATGTATGATGTGTGTGGGTACATCAACACTATATGCAGGATGTATGTGGGTACATCAACACTATATGTATGATGTGTGTGGGTACATGAACACTATATGTATGATGTGTGTGGGTACATCAACACTATATGTATGATGTATGTGGGTCCATCAACACTATATGCAGGATTATGTGAATGCAAAACCATTGTATCTATAATCTCTGTTAATATTGCAGCATTACAAAATGTATGAATATGGATAACACGTCATTGTATTCATTATGTATGTTCTATTGTTGTTATTACTGATTCTGTGGATACAACATTATTTTAAAATACTACACCATTGTAACACTGACGTCATTAGAAAGCTAGATTTCTTAAGGGTGGGTATCATTAATTTATGTTCATATCACTAGCTGCAGGCCTAGTGGTTTCTTTCATTTATGTGGGACGTATGGATTGGGTTCGAACCTCGGTGAAAATCAAGCAAATGTCACCAGATCCTGGTGAAAGTTTGTTAAGTCCCACAAGTCCACCCAGCTTTAAATGGGTCACCGTGACTTAAGTTGGAGAAGTAAATGCGGTTAGGCGTTTGTGCCAACCACACAATCCCTTTTCATGCCGAGGTTATAGAAACAGATACATTCTACACTCTAGCTTAGGGAACCTAACTTTTAGAACACAGAAAATTTCATCACGATGACAATACACTATTGTAATAATTCTGAGTCGGTGATGAATTTCACGTGAATTTTTTTTTAGTAGAATTACGAAACTAATTTCACTAGAGTAATGTTAATAAAAAAAAAAAGGGATTGGGGGGGGGGGGGATATTAGGATGTCAAAAAAAAAATTGAAAGTAAGGCACCTTGGTGCGCAAAATAGTGAAGCTATTTATAGTTTTATATAAACTAGCTAAATTAGGCTAAAGTATGCAACAAGAAATAGATAGTTTAATTCTTTTCAAACTAAAAATATGAAACAAACAAAAAAATATTTTTAAAAAACTATATTTAAATATTTTTTTTTTAAAAAGTAAAACTGTGAGTGGATATATTAATATACAAAACAGAATATTTATTTACATAGGTCTAGATGAGCATCCACGCTTATATTTTTATTTCTGATAATATATATATATATACGTTTGTATGACCTTTTCTAAATAGTAACTCAACCAACACACACCTTTGCATTGATACAATACGTATTTAAAAAACATACTTTCCCTGTGTTTTAACTTTGCCTATATCTCACTAGAAAGATGGAGGGGGGGGGGAACTTCTCACATTCTGTTAAATCAAATTTGTTTTTCATTTCAAGAAATAAATAGGGCGCTATTCTATGTTTTCTCCTCATCAATGTACTGAGAATCGAGAAATTGTGTTGTCTTAATTTTTTTTTCTCCTCACCGTAGGCGCTAAAAAAACAAGACGATATAGACAAAAAAAACTCTCGAAGCCCTTATTGATTGGCTGCCTCGGAGCACGTGACTGCAACGTAATTGTAATGCATTCGGAAAGAGATTTTTAATGTAGTCGTTTGTTGTTGTTGTGTTTTTATTTCGATCTGACCAAAGCCGTTCTTACATTTTTAGGGGGCCCTTTTCAAAGGTGAAGTTAAGGGCTCTAGTCAGGAGTAAATTTTGGAGCCGCATACCTAACACAGACAAATCGTTACAGCTGCCCTGGGATTGGGGGATTATACATTTTCGGGACCCTAGGTGAAATTGTGGGACGTACGGCCGAGTGGTGTAGATACTCGACTGTCGACCTAATAGTCCTGGGTTCGATCCTCAATGAGAACCATGGGGAATTTTGCCAGATGAAATTTCTTTCTAAGTCGTCCCATAAGTCCATACAGCTTTAAATGGGTACCTGACTTTGAGTTTGGTAAGTAAAAGCAGCTGGGCGTTGTGCTAACCACACAACCCCTTCACAAGCCGAGGTTATAGAGACAGATGAATTCTACACCGATCATCTGCCCCGATTGCCCTCTAGGGCAGGGGGGGGAACGGTAACCTACGGCTCGCGAGCCGCATGCGGCTCTTTCGATGTCAAGTTGCGGCTCTTTCGATGTCTAAATTGCGACCTTCCAGTTCCATGTGCAAATAATAATAATAATTTATAATATTTTACGTACCTATAATCGTAATCAAATACCATAATATTGAAACAATAATTTTAGTGGCTCTTTAAAAAAAACTGAGAAAATTGTAAAATTATAACTTATAAACATGTGAGGTTCCCCGGGTACACGCGGACAAACTTTCGATTTATTTTGGGGTACAGTCGAGGAAAAAGGTTGGCAACCGCTGCAATGGATGACAATAATAGACTTTAAAAAAAAAACCGGTCAGGGGAGGTAATCAAATGAATTCTATTCCTGTTATCTGTTTACCCTGGCTAGCGCCCCTTCGTATTCCCCCCCCCCCGTCTTACATTCATCTTGTCCTTCCTTTCACCTGAAATCTTACCGATGAATGACGTACGGGTGAGTTCGACTGTGTATGTGCGTGTGTGCATGCGTGTGCGTGCGTGCGAGCTCTCACTAAAACCAAAACGTCAACGACAGGCTTCTGTTTACAACGCGCTCGCGTCAAAAGGCTGCACACAACTTAATTGGTTTATTCATTTCTCTCCCTTTTTATTTCATTTTTTTTTTATGGGCGAAGAAATTCATTCATATTTTCATTAAGTAAACAATAGCAGTGGCTTCTATAAAGATTCCACGATATCTGTTTATACAGATTTCTTGTGTCTTTACTGCAAGTATTTTTAAATCTGTTGGAACACTAGTCTTCGAACCTATAGTGTACAAAGGGCACTTCTGCTGACTGTGCCGCCACGCAAGGCGCTGTACTAGGAAGGGGCGCCGAAAGAACGCTTTTCGGAATGGGAATAGGGCGCCAAAAAATGTACCTGCCACATTGCGCCCCATTAACTAGTTACGGCTCTGCTTAGAACACTAAATAAACTTTGACCTTTTTTGTACTAATGCTCAAGCTGTAAAGAATTTAAGTCCCATCTCAACACAATCGTTTAAACCCCCTTTCACTCACAAAGTTGTCTAAACTCACCCTCTGTGAGACTCCTGTCGTGACTGTCCCGTGAGACAACGAGGAGCGACTCCTCTCGTGACTAGCCCGTGAGACAACGACGTGAGACTCCTGTCATGACTGCCCCGTGAGACAACGACGTGAGACTCCTGTCATGACTGTCCCCGTGAGACAACGACGTGAGACTCCTCTCATGACTAGCCCGTGAGACAACGACGTGAGACTCCTGTCATGACTGCCCCGTGAGACAACGACGTGAGACTCCTGTCATGACTGCCCCGTCAGACAACGACGTGAGACTGCCCATGACTCCTCAGACCGACCTTGTAAAACTACCGGGACTGACCCTTCACATACCCTGCCCGCGGTTACATGTGATCCCCGATCATTACCTAGCACGCTCTACTGGCCATACCCGTCATGCTTGACCTCATCAAATCGCAAGTCACATCCATTAAGCCTTCAACCAAAGGGGAATAATACAAAGAACAAATCAAGGGTGATAATGGGGGATCGAGCAACATTGCTAGTTGATATGTATTTATTTATTTTGAAAGTCTTTGTGTTAGTAGGGAAAATAGTAAATCGCTAACAGAAAGGTCAAATAAAATTTTATAAAACTTTTAAAAATAAAGAAATAATTTTATTTAATTGAACAAAAAAAATAAAAAAGAATGTATCTTAGTTCATACCACAGATTATTGTACTGATATTTATGAAATTATTATTACTACAGTTAAAAGCGTGTGCACCCATTTAGTTTAACAGCATCATTCCTTTTAAATAATGAGTTGTATTAATTATTTATTATAATATTGAAACTCATAATCACCAGATCCATGTCGCGGACTTAAGATGACCATTACTGACCATGGAGTTTATTTCATAGACTCGTAAGATCATTTTATGTATAGAGAGACCTCCACAATTACAGGCATTTCCTGTGTGTTAGCTGGAGGGGGGGGGGTCGGAATTCATTAACAAAATTCATTCAAATCTGTCTATCTGTCGATCTCTGGTTGTAACAGAAGTATTGGGAAAACACTTAGATTCTAAATATTTACATACGATGGTATTTATTAATCGTGACACCGTTTTTTCATTTTTCCAGTGTCTGAAGTGTGGACCCGATGGATCAGGTCAGTGCGTTGGACCAAACCTGTGCTGTGGTCAGGACATCGGCTGCATGATGGGCACGACGGAGACGGCGGTGTGTCAGCAGGAGAACCAGAGCCTGGCGCCGTGTTTTGTCAGGGGCGAAACCTGCGGGGCCCGAGATTCAGGAAACTGTGTGGCTGATGGGATTTGCTGCGACTCTGGTAAGTTGTTTGACCTTTTAATTTTTGTACTAGTCGTCCCGCCTTATCATACGCCGCCTTAACAATCAATATAAACAACACGCTTGCTGTGACTCTGGTCAGTTGTTTGACCTTTAATTTTTGTATTCGCTACTTTTGTTTTTATTCTGTGTGAACAATGGCATTATTTCTGTCAAAGGCTCTATATTTTTTACCCGAATACTTAATCCATAAAATAGATGACAAATATCTTGAACCATATGAAAAAATATGGGGCAAATACTCAAAATGTTTATATCTGTCTGAACAAAAAAATCTGCATTACAGAGAGCAGTATTTTTTTATATCTAGATGGCACAAAGAATTTCTAGATCTGCATATAAATTATACCCAGTTGGCATCCAAGTTTTCTAATAAGTTGCATATATAGTATTCCATATAAACAGCCAATTAAAATGAATTCTCAGTGCTTGTTAACCTATTTCTATCGACAGTTCATAAGAAAGCTGTTTATATATTGTGTGTTGTTTTTTTTTTTTTTAGAATTACTTTATTGCCATATTTCGTTTTCTATTTTTTTTTCATCAATTTTACTAATAACGTAAATAAATATTTATTATATTTATTTACGTGTCTGCCGTCTCACTGTGATAAAGATAAAATATTTTTTTTTGTTATTATTTACTCAGTCGAATAAAACTTATCGATATTAAATGGCAAATATAGAGTTAAATGTCATATTTGCTAGCACTGGTGCACAATTTATTCGTTGCACGGCCGATGTTAGGTTTGTGGCGGCTCAATGCAAATAAATTAAATGTTTACTAGGGAGGCCCTAGGAAAAGTATCTGTCGGAGACCCCATAGCGCCAGATTCGGCTTATATTTATATTGGCGGGTTTGGGGGAAGGGGTCGTTTTTCGGGAGTGCAGGAGGCAATTTTCCCTCTAATGCTACGAAGGCTGTGTGTGGCAACTGGTATTGGCTGTG